>CM067066.1:25256448-25553948 GCA_033980235.1 Diadema setosum | reverse complement strand
TTTGTCTTGTAGCCCGGGGCTATTATTTTGAGCGTCCCATGAACACGGCCGATCGTTTCTCGTCCTACAACTGGGTCGACAACTTTACAGACAAGGTCTTTCATATTTTGATTTGTTTCAACCTCGTTGTCGAAATAAAGGCGTGAAATTGACCTGTGACTGTGGAGTTAAGACTGTTTTTCGGGAGTGATGGAATTGCAAATTACGAGAACTTGTGTGCAGAGAAATAGAATTAAAAAAAAGTGAAAATGATACAAATGCTTATACATGGCGAGTCTTAAAAAAAAAAAAATCTTTTATTACCCGTCATCAAATTTCGAGAAATCTTGAGGAGTAGAAATAGCATAAAAGTATATCAGAGCAGAATGAGATTGTTTTACGGATCATTTTAATTCTTTTCCGCGGACTAGGAAGCCGAAATGAAGATCATATATGGGAATGCCACCACCATCTGGAGGAATACATACCAACTTTCTTGTGGAAAATTAGGTCGATTGCAGTAACAAATGCAGCAAAAGAACATTTTGACATCGAACCAGGATTACAGTCCCATCATTTGCATGGGGACATGATCTGTATAATGTATAGATAAAATAGAGTGTATACCAATGAAAGTACAATACGCCAATTAACGTCACATTGCATTATGGTAAAATGTTTTGCATCGGATCACGTGGCAGGCCCGGTGTGTCTGTGGATTGTTCAGAAAAAAAAAAATGAAACAATAAGCCAACTGCAGAAAGTTTGCCAAAGGTTTCACGTGCGAATCTTGTCATATCTATCGATCAGATCCCCCTCTCTGTCTCTCTCCCTTTCTTTATCTATCTATTTGCCTATTTTCCATGTCTCTCCCCATTCCCCGTTCGGATTCTTGTCTGTTTTCTCACAGACTTGGTCTAAGTGAGACTTATACTTACACTTCAAGGACTACGATGATCTCCGAAGCTTGCCTTATAGGAATGTATGCCACTACTACGGATTCCCACCAATAAGAGACGTGCGTCATCAACTAGTGTCTGACGAGGATTCCTACAGTGAAATCAACCTTCCTCATTGGTTCCTCAAGGACTTCACTAAAACAAACACCAGAAATCTACTTTTCTATATTTCATCATATTCAACTCACTTTGATATACAATTCAATTACTTAATTTCCATCGAACAAAAGGTGAAACACAATACAAAGTATGCAAGCAAAGTGTAGCAGTTATGCATTTGTATGCCTACTTTAACAAAGTATGTTAATAAGCAAAGTAGTTCGTATAAAGCTGTATATGTTATTACCATGGCAACAACTTGTTGTCATCAGGACTTCGAATGTGTCGGTGATTTAAAAAAAAATATGAGCTTCTTTGTATAATGTTACACGTGTTTTCTGTCAGTCGTGTCTAAACAGCAGTGTTCTATTTCCTTGAGGACTCCAAAATGTCGCTGATTTTTCTTTAAATAATCTTAATTTATTTTGCAATTGACTTCTCATTGTTTTTAGTGCATACATTCACTTTTGAATTTGTAAACAAAACTTCACTTGCATTCTTTTTTTCAATATCAAAATGTGCAAAATAGGGGGAGGTTATGGATTGATAGTATATAAGAATGCATAATGATTGTGCAAGACGGTTGCTGCATAATATTGCATCCTCTTGGGTTAGGTATTGCTCCAAGTCATTTTCCCCGCTGAGAATAGTTAGTCTGCACACTACCTTGACCAGAAATGCAAGAACTATGAATTATCCCACAAAAGTCGTCAGATTTCGTACAATTGTATTCCGATCATCTTTTTTTTTTTCTGTGCAATGCATTGAAACATGTATGAGATGTATACCCCTAATCCCCTCCTACAAAAAGAAAAATAAAAGTTTTTTTTTTCATTTCGTTGTTGCAGTTTGGAGGTGTCACAAAAGGCATGATAATGTTTGGAACAAAAAGCAACAGAAGACACAAGGTAACATAGAAGATTCTTAGACACCACCCGGTATCATACACCTTTTCATATAAGCAATAATTGATTGTTCATTATATGCGATTCCTTGTCTATCCTTCTTACTTCAAAGGCTTCGAAGAAAGTTAGTATGTCAATGAGAAAAAAAGTTAATGCAGATATACATGTCGGAAAGTTTTAATCAATAATTAATCAATACGCTCGAATGATACCCCTAAAAAGTTAATCAAAGAGAAACGTTATTCCGGGTTAACTGTAACTTCTGCAACAAGATTGGTGGGGTTTGAAATTGGCTCGCCTTAAAAAGAAAGACTGAAAAAAAAAAAGGTTAAATGTCGCGCACCCTTTGTAAGACTGCAGGAGTAAGCATCACTTCTTGATTTTTTGTAGTCCTTCTTCTTTTTCTTTTTTCTTCTTCTTCTTCTTCTTCTTCTTCTTCTTCTTCTTCTTCGTTCCTCTTCTGTTCTTTGTGGTCAGATCATTCGGGAAAAGGAGCCCATCGTAATCAGCGGTTGTTTTTATCCGTAGCCTCCCCTTAAAATCCAGCAGATTTAAGTCAGTAAAGTGTTTAAATACAAAACTTAACTGTTTTTCACATTGTGTCTTCTCCGAGGAAGTTTTAAAAAGACGGGAGAAAGAAAATAGGGCCGTCAATACTCAATCGATACATGGCTATATAGATGATGCTACTAACCGCTAATACGAATTATACAGTACAACCACTCGCGGGATACAGACGCTTCTCAGTGGGCATATCATTACTGATGGGGGCTGTGTTTTTTATCTTCTGGCGAAACCTTAATGATTTATGTTAGACTGTAGACCAGCACTTGGACCAAATGCGTTATTTTAAAGTGATTCATCGTTCTAGTGCCTTTTCTTTGTCGTACATCCTCTCGGCGGAACTTGTACTTGGATTGTTTTGATTAGACTTGAGGCCAGAAGAGGAGCTAGAGAGGCTACGGTGAAGAACTCGGACAAAGAGAGCGATGTACTGTACAAGGTTTCATTGATCGCTCTTACCCCCATGACAACCGCGACGAAACGAGGCCTGCTATAGTGGACAGTTTCAGAGCGTGCGAAGAGTATAGTGCACGAACCATTATTGTGGCAAATAAGTTTGGAAAGACCAATGTCTACTTATGTGTGTGATAAGACGCTGAAGGTTGGACACTCTCATCTCTTGTCTTGAAATTACGGGATTTATGTGTCTGTGAAGCTGTCGTAAGGTGAGTTTCCTGAAAACTATTCGATATAATGGTCTACACATAAGTTGTTTGTGTGGAAATGCAGTAATTTATCTTGTATTAACAATCAACTCTCTTTGTACACGAATGCTTCAAGTTGTATGTGTCTCTTTATCAACATGTTCTTAACGCATGTGATAAAGATCCCGCGTAACTGAAAAGAATTAAGTAGGAGTACTCCCTACATTTTTTGATAACTCTTCCGATTTTATAAGTTTATATACTCTTGTCATTTGTTGGGAATTCGTAATATCTTTACATAACAGTTTATAATCCACCATATTGGTACTAACTTTGAGCACTAGTATCGGATAAACTCTTCCCGTTTAACTTGGGATATAATCTCTTCACATTCGTATCGTTGTAGGATGCGTACCACATTTCCATAACCCATATGATTAAATTGTATAAAAGTAAATGAAACGTTAATTACATTAGCCATTTGTGGTCTGAATGACAAATTATGGAATGAAATCGAACGTTTTTAGTTTGAAAATACGGGAAGACGCCATAGTCGTTTTCAGCAATTAAAGGAATTCTTTCATTCATTACAGGGCAGTATAGCTGTGTCAAACTGATCGATAGAATCCTAAGTAAAATGAATTAGTGTAACTTTAGCTTAATTTCGTATAACAGCGTATAAGATCGTTCAACTGCACTATTTAACAGATACCAGCGGTCTTCTAAAGGAGAAAAGCATGATCTAAGATAATAATGTTTATCAACGTAATAATTTAATGGGCAAGTCGAGAGGTTATCACATCAGATGCAAGTCGTCCACGAATAGCAATCTGGTGATTTCCTTTCCATTCCATATAGAATGAATGTTTTGACCAGTAAGAACCCTTCCGTTTAAGATCCTGGGTTAAATCGCGTATACTCACTGACATCTTAGCATGATCATTATCTGTAACAGAGTAGAGTGGACATGCATATTACGAAGAGTTAAAACAGTGGTTATAATTGCCTGGACGAACATGAAAAAAAGGAATTCATTATTTAGTCCTGTATAAGTTCCTGTACACACCCACACACACACACACACACACACACACACACAGATATATATATATATATATATATATATATATATATATATATATATAATATTCTTGTTCCATAGTCCACATGTATAAGGACGTATAGGTGATGTGTGATATCAGGAACCAACTAAAAAGCAAAGCTTGTAGGATGTAGGTTTCAAAGATATAATATAAGCGTTTAGTACAATATGTCAATGATGAAAAATGACGAAATATGCCAGAATACAATATGTCGAGAATATAGTTTACGTGCGTATATAATATACACGCACATTGTGTATCTTTATAATCATCCATAATCAAAGCCTACACGACAAATTTTAATCACTCGTATTATAATGTATTTTTGAGTAGTAGGAATATGTTGTTTAAGTTTTATTAATGGATTAATTAATCAATTCATTTATTTATTCAATCTTCCTTAAGCAGGGTAGCCCTTTCAGTTTGATAAGAGTTCTGCCAAGGGGCCCTGTGTACATATAACAACCACAGACCTGTAGCATTACAAAGATAAAGCACACAGGAATTTAAAAAAGAATGCTTAAAATGGAGAATAAAGATATATCATAAAAAAATAGATAAATGATGAGTTTCGGTGAGTAAAATGTAACATATATTGTGTGGATCAAACATCGTGTAAACACTAGAAACATAAAAGGTACACATGATACGCATACAATTTACAGGTGAAGAAGTTAAAAGCCAATGAAATTATTTGAGTTATGGGGGACTATCAAAAATTGCACTTAAAGTTTTAAAAATCTTAACCAAGTGGATACCCGACTTACTTCATTCTGTAACAAGATCTGAAAAACTGAGGGACTTCCTGCCTTACAAAATATTGCAGTATCGTCCGCAAATTAGTCCACTTTGGTGTGAAAATTAAAATACAATTTCAAAAAGATAGAATAATGAGGAAAGAAGCGGTCCCAGTAAGGAGCCTTGGGGTACACCTATACAAACTAGCCGATAATAAACTATAATCAGAGATGGTGACGAATGTTTAACACGCTGTTTTCTGTTTGTTTGTTGTTGTTTTTTTTCAAATCAGCATAATGTGGTGACACATTTATTCTTGAAGAAGCAAGTCAAATGAAACAGAACCAAGGGAGCCTTTGAAATGGGGGTGGTGTTGTGGCCCAGTGGTTATGACCGTGGGTTATCAGTCACGAGGTCTCTGATTCGAATCCCTCGGCGGCAGTGGTTTTGCCCCCAGACACAGCACTTTATCCTCATTGCCTATTGGGAGGGGGAGGAGGTCCTGCGGTAACTTGCTTACGAACATAATTACATGTGGGCTATACTGTAAAGCAAGGTATCTTCGCGGCATGAAACTTTCGAGAATTATCACTGGCATTCAATGCGTACAGTGTACACAAGAACTTTTGCGTGCATTCTAATTTTGCAAATCTTGCCTCTCGCGAAATTGAAATGTACGCGAGCATTCCTTGTTCTACAGTAACGCTTCCTTAGCGGCCACGTAAATCAAATCCTGATTCAAATAAATTGAAATAAAAGTCATTAAATCAGCTTTAAAAGGACATTGTAAAATATAGGTCTACCATAACGTTATTTTCTAAGATTCATCAGAGTAGAAATCGATGACTGAATTATTCGACAATCATAAGGGGAACTCAATAACAAACTGTGTAGACCTACAGTTAATGGACAAATTGAATCAAACTTGAGTTTTAGCATCACTGAATTTTAAAAGAGATTCTATGTGTAAATATGTTCTTTTTTTCGAAAACTTCGTAAGTCTTGTAGATATGCAAAGTGTTGCAGTACGAAAGGTGCAAAATTTTGGAAAGATTTCACATCTGAAGTGCGTGAGGAAAAATCTAGCTTTCAGTAGTGATATATCACTACTGAAAGCTAGATTTTTCCTCACGCACTTCAGATGTGAAATCTTTCCAAAATTTTGGAAAGATTTCAGGCTATAGCCTGATAGGGATTAGGCTTTGTGGACACTGCTACAACCTGATAGTAACAAACAGCAACCCGGTAAATGAAAGAAAGAAAGAAAGAAAGAAAGAAGAAGAGGAGGAGGAGGAGGAGGAAGAAGAAGAAGAAGAAGAAGAAGAAGAAGAAGCATTACACAATGAGTTATGAAGTGTGTGCGGAAAATTTGCCGTGAGCAATGCTTTATTTGCTATCTTTTTCGAGATGATGTGTGAGAAGATGGAGCGAAAGTTTGCACTCGGCAAATATCCTTTAAACTTAGTCTCAAACACACGCAAGAGACGTAGAGCATGGATGGTGTGTATTGCGGGCATGTCAAGTGGACCTAACCTAAAGGAGCAATTAGGTAACTGATATTCTCACGGCACACTGTACCAGATTTACAGAAAGAAGAAGAAGAAAAAAAGCCTTTGTGCATGGGCCGTCCGGAGTAAAGGAGGCTTTACGTTTGCACAATAGAAAACCTTAATGCAAGGTTGCAAATAAAAATTGACACGTCTATAGGCTAATGTACACGTGTGAACTGGTAACTATGCATTAGGAGATTACAGTTCAGTTGGGATCAGGTTGGGGTTAAAGACTAAACTGAAGGTACAAGTGAACAAATAATTGTCGCATCAATTTTGACGGCTTGATCAAAATATTTTATACTCTTAGATATCAAACGGAGCGGGTTTGAAAGTTTGAGTGGCACATTTTCCCCAAAAATCAACACAGCGACGACAAAAATTCATAGAGTCGGAAAAGAAAAGGTTGTAATCAATGCAAGAACAATCACCTTGAACAATGATAGAGAAACAACAAGATATAAACAGAAGTAAACATTAACAGAAACTATTTTAGGAAACGCATTCTGCGATTACCGCTCGTTTATCATACATGCGTTACTTTTGTTTTACACCATAGATGCGATGACGGACCATGAAGATCGCTTCCGTGATACTGATGTCCTGTCTTGGTAACTGAGCGGAGAGCTGCAGCCGACCACACCCAAACTTGACCCGAAGTGATGACTACTGCCGAACAATGCAAAGCCTACCATGTCACCTCAGAGTGCCATCATAGCTCGACTCACACCTCTTCGTGACAAAGAGCGGCACATCGCGCAGACGACTGCCAGAAGACCAAGCCGGTTCTCCCCATCGCTCCTCGTAGCCAAGACGGCCGGCAGATTCCTCTTCATTCGTCTCATACTGGCATTCGTCTTTCCTTTACTAGCGCAGACGAGCAATGCAGTCGCAACAGGTGAGCCGGCGACGCGCTTGGTCAATACTATAAGTATAGATATCTAAGTAGGCCTACATGTACGAGATATATGATTGCCAGCTTACTACTGACACTACTAGCCTCGTTGACTATACTACTATTACACATCACTAACCATGAATGCCTTAATAGCACAACGCCTGCGAATATTACTTCGTCCACATTTTATCATTTTTCTTTTGCACTGCTACCTACTCTTAGTCCCTTCGTTATTATTATACTGAAGCTACCACTATTTCTATTCTATTACCATAAAGACCATACTATATTAATATACTTTTGCATTGATATTAATATGACCATGATTATTACTTCTATCTATATCATTATAACTTTTTCTTTTGCTATAGAGAGTGCAAAACTTATTGGCTTCTGAATATCAGCCTCTCAAAAATTGGATGAAAAATTAGCAAAAAAAAAAAAAAAAAAAAAAAGGAAAGAAAGAAATGGAAATCCATCAGGATCCCGACGGGGATCCCGTTTTCTTTGCTCATGTCTTTTTATTGTACATATTTTTGGTCGGTTTTCTATATTAACATGTTTGCATTCACCCTCTCCAAATTGTTAGAAATGTCTGTTGGATCATGCACTCAAGTCCATTAACTTCTTTCTGAATCTTATCTGTTGCAGCAACAACCCTGGCTCCTCCGGCCGCCAATGAGTCCACAGACCTCTCAGTTTCCAACGACAACGAGGGCGTGCCCAAAGTCGCTTCAAGTCTCTTCATCATACTGGGGGTGTTCTTCCTCAGTGTTGGGGTCTCTTGGTTCGTGCGCTACTACTTCCTCAATCCCGACGCGCCGCACCGCTGCAAGGCGGGGTCGAGCGTTGCTGTCTCCCCGGAGAAGGATGGCCTCAAAGAAGAGAGGAAAACGGACAACGCCCACAACATCAAGTCCGGCCTGTACGCCAACATCTTTGCCAGAAGCTACGATTCGGACGAGGAGGAACTCCGAGAGCTGGAACTCGAGGCACAGATGCTCGCACTGGCGGAGGAGGAAGGTATTGCAATCAAGCAGGGGACTAGACCATCTAGAGCCGCAGTCTTAAAGGCACTGGAAACTGCCACTAAATATCCCAAGCTAAAAGTGAATACGAAAAGGACGTCAAAAAATCGTTGGAAAAATGTCATTACTGACCTTATTATGGACAGACGAAACGACAAGGACGTTGCCGTCGATTTGGAATCGTCGCGAGGAAGTGAGCATTGTAACAATATCCACTCGGAATTGGTTGCTCCGGAACGCAGCAGCGAGAAAATGAACGGTAACGTCGACTCGAATCAGAATCTCACCACGGTTGTGATTCATCGGAGTGCAAGTCCATTGCCACCTCCTTCTATTCAAATTGTCAGCAACTATGCCGCCGATGATCACACTTCTCAGACGGGAGACGGACCTATCTCCGATACGCCGCGGACAATACCCTCGTCACGCGGGAGCAGAACATCTGAAAGATTTTCTGCATCAGAGGACGTTGATGTTCATCATCTAACAGGGCGACGTGGCCAGAGAGATATAGATGGATACTCCACGGATTTCGAGTCCATAAGTCTTCATTCAGAGCTATCTGTCACGACAGATCTGCATGAGAGCTCTGACAAAAGACACGTGAACGGGAGGAGGGATACAGTTGTCATGGAAACTGAGGTCGGGGAACATTCGCACGCACGGTCAATGCAGGATTCCATTCGCACTAAAAGTGAAGGTAAGGAGACAAATCAAAGTCCTGCAGAAAATACAAAGATGTCACCCACAGCAGATGATGTTATTTCCAGTACAGAACACTGCCAATATGCTCCGAGCTCAACTTCTCGTACAAAATCGAATGAGACTGAGAAAATATCGCCAAAATGCGTCGACGTTAATGGGACAAAGGAGATAACTGTCTCGCCAGCCCCATCAAGAACCAAGCATGCACAATCCATTCAACACAACGAGGAAATTGATACACAAAACGAGCCTGAAACAGAAACGCAGAATTGGGCTACTAGTGTTTCACGAACTACTAGTAAACTGCAAGGTAGTGCCACAACCGCCAAAGAGCCGGTGACAAGAAACGATGCTGAACAGACGCCATCTCCGCAACCAATCAAACATGCCTTCGAATCGACGATCCATCCAGAACGGCCGGACGTTTCTCGGGGTAATGATACGCGCGTCGACGTGTACGCTAAATACGCGAGTAACTCCATCCTGCCAAATAAACACATAAAGAAGGAGCCCAAGACCACGGAAGAGGATGAACTTCCCCCGGACACTTCTCCGGGGAAACCCCAGACGGGATCGTCGAAACAAACGAGCAAGCTGCGATCACTATCTGCCGCTCCGACTAGACCCAGCGGCGGAAAGCAGACGGCGGGAAAACCGAACAGAACTAGCGCACAAAATGGGGTTAGAAGACCTCGAACCAGCAAAGATGTGGCGCCGTCGAGAGACAGCGTCAAGAGGAAGAACAGTGCCTGGAGTAGACCCAAGACATCAACTACAAGGTGACGAAGGCCAAATCGTGTCCCCGAGATCAACCGGGGACTTCAAACAATGCAAGGAGAAAAATACAAGCTAGTAAAGGTCTCCTTTTGATGAAACTGCTTTATTCAATAAGTAAGTTTCTATCGTTTTTGTCATTTGCACATCTCTGTCAATGAGTAGTTTATTAAATAAACTTGTGGATAGAGAGAAAAGAATGTATCTGAAACATCCACATCGTCTTTTGGAACAGTCGGTATGGTTAAGGATTGTTAACTTACATTATCACTATTTAACTTATGGTTGGAATACATGGTTTCAGTGTTTTGATTACAGCCGCGTTTATGTTTCGCAATAGATTTGTTCCGTAACAACAAATAACGCAGGGCGGCGATGACGCGACAACGCTAACTGGGCACAGAAAAATCATCCATGTGTAATGTGACGAATCGATGAGCAGGTGAGACAGTTGCTTTTGCCATTATGAAGATCTACTGTAATTTTCATTTAAAATAGAGAATAACAAGGATTTAAATGACGTATATACGGCCCTTTTACAAACGTCATGAAATGTTAATGGGTAAAGAACAGAATGCTGTCTCCCAACATCGTGTATGACATCTTATGTATACCTCAGAGTTTCAAAAACAAAAAAAAGTGAAAAGGTAACCCCATGGCACTCGAGGATACGCTCCCCCCCCCACTTTTTTTTTTTTTAAACCTAGAATAATGGTTTCAGTTTTTCGGATATTTATCATTTTTCCATAAATAAACAATTTTGAAATTCAGAGGAAATGTCTGAATTACCTACCACTACAATATACGAGCTTATGAAAGAAATTTGATTTGCAAAAGGGACACACGAGTTTTAAAATTAAAATGGTGATGTTATGTGACACAGTGGAAAAATATTCAAAAGTCAAAAATACTATGTTTCCATCGAGGTCTTGCCTTGTTCCTGTTGTGCAAGGCTCTTGAGAGATGCTTGAAGTTTTTATAGAGTGCTCTGTTCATATCCCACATTTTGTCGATGTGTATTATAGACTAATGTATAGATATGATGTAATGTTTTTACGATTATTTTGCAAATATGCCGATTTTTGCCGATCTTTTGTCATCAAATGTCTCTGTAAAACGCGATGTACAGAATTCTCGGCGGGCATACTGTGGAAAGGGAAACGAGAGTGAGGAAGTAAAAGAGAGATAGATAGTGAGAGAGGGGGAAGGAGAGAGAGAGAGAGACAGTGAGGTAGTATCCTTTCTAATTCATATTTCTTCAACAGTTTGATCAAAATGCAAATTGGTTTATCTGACAATGTTGAAGCTATAATGTATGAATAAAATGTCACAAAAATAAACTTATCATGCGTGTTATTTTTCAACAAAAGGAGATGCCATGGAAACGACCAAGCTGTATACTGTGCTAAGTGGAGTTTTGCCATTTTGTACATAACCAAAGTATCACCGTTGTCAGTGAAATTCTGGATGTACACCTATTTTGGTAAAAATGTGGTATACCTTTTCTTTTTATTAAAGAAAATGCATAACATACAAACAAAAACACAACAACACACATGCATTATAATTTTACTACAATCGAGCAAAACATTATACATTAAGCGTAAACTTTTTAAGAATAGATGCCAAGGTTAAAAAATATCTAAAAGCAATATCATACTGGGTTTTTTTTTTAATCTATGAAAGACAGCAGTGAAGGGAAGAAAGGTTGAGCATTTTGAAATTTACAGCGATGTGTAAAAAAGAAAAGAGTAGAAAAAAAAAAACCACATTCATAAGAAGAGTGAGGTTGACATTGGATGACTTCAAAGAGTTTGTCAAAACTTGACAAATTTAAAGTCTCTTTCAGATTGGAGCTTAAGTATCTCTCTGAACCGGACCAGGGTACCCATTTCATAAATAGTGGCTATTATGGCAACTCTATTTGCTGAAATGGCAGTTGTCATGGTAACGACAAGAATCCAGCTTCCTGGTTGGTTGTTGCCGCAGGAAGTTGCTATTCTAATAAGAGTTGCTATCCTAACATATTTTGTGAAATGGGGCCTAGATGGGGGAAACGCTTTCACCAAAATATCAAAAAATGCTAAATAAATACTGATGATGATGATGATGGTAATCATCATCATCATCATCATCATAATCATAATGATGATATATGAATAAAGTATCGCATAAACTGGTGGTATGTTGTTGCCATGGTAACTATGTAGATTTGATATACCTTGCCTTTGGTGACGTTATATGTTACCCGAAAAAGAATTATCTCGCCTTCTCAGTGGCGCTTACATGCTTCCGTACTTTTGGATGGTATGAATCAGAAGAAAGCTTATTATTAAAAACGAGTAAAACATTCACCCACACTCTCCCTCCCCGTCTCTCACTCTCTTTTCTCACTCGCAAGCCCAAACACATTATCACTAAATATTCTTACTTTGAAATGATACAGTCGTCAGACGGTTATCGCTATAAGTTTACAAGTACATGTAATTCACTTTGCAAAATATTGTCATCCAAATTTGTTCAAATTCTCAATCATTTGTTGGTGATGATGATATTATGTTGGTGCTTTTACCAAAAGTGATGTTAAATAGTCGCAAAATATTCTCCTCATCAAAACTGTGATAAAAACAAAACAAACTAAAGCAAACAAAAAACGTCACATACCATGCTTCAATAAATACCATACGTGGATCGTGCAATACTCCATTAAAAAAAAAGAAGAAGAAACACAAACACACACACACACACACACACGCACACACACATACACACACACACACAGAGTCCACGGGCGGATTCAGGAATTTCGTAAAGGGGAGGCGCCTTTGCAAAATTAAAGGAGGCGCATACCCCCCATTTTTTCTTTTTATTTCTTTTGTTTTAACCAAAAATAAAGAGGGAGCACGCGCCCGATGTGCTCCCCTCTGGATCCCCCACTGCACACACACACAAACACACAACACTGTATAGCAAAGAAATACAATTTTTTTCCACTTACGGGAAGAAAGTTTCTCATTCACATCATTTAATTAGAAAAATGGTATAACAAATTCATCTCATCTTTAAGGAAATCTAAATAAAGTCTGACTAAGAGTGCTCAGTTGATTTCATTCACATTAGCTCACCACCATGTCCAGTTCTGCTACATTGTATCACAAACACACCTGCATTGAGTTGAGAGAAGAGTGTTTTAATCCTTTGTGCTCCGAGTGCCGACTGTCACAGAAAACCCCATAACAGTGTACACACTGTCCAAAGTTACTGGCATATAAAGTGTCAATGCATACATTCTCCTAGATCGCGCCAATGGTGACAGCACGCAACTTTTTTTTTTTTCACAGCAGAAATTTGCTCAGTTAGATCAAGCAATTCACAATCAATATCATTCGTACATTACCAGCAGCAACCAATAATGCAGAATTCTTGAATTAAGTTAGTACCATGTATGTATGCTCTACCCATTCACTGTAAGAAAATATAGCATTTTGATACAGGAAGAACAAATACACATCACGAACACTTTACTAGCAAAGTGATTCCACGAGCATTGCTTGAAGCCTTGTAAACCCTGTATACCACCATTAAGGTTTCCCCGCACTGTTAAAAACTCACAGTCAATCGTCCAATCATGATATATAGTATATATATGACAATGTGTCATTAAAGAATTGATGATAATATAAAAAAAAAAAAAAAAAAAAAAAAAAAAAAATAATAATAATAATAATAATAATAATAACATAATGATAATAATGATAATAATAATATAATAATAATAATAATAATATGATAATAATAATATGATAATAATAATAATTATAATAATAATAATGATAATGTAAATAATGTATTAATATCATTAATATCAGCATTATCATTACCACATTATATGATAACATAAATGATAAGAAAAGGATGAAAAACAGTCGTTTTGACAACTAAGAAAGATACCTATGCAGTTTAAGATTTTGAGTTTGCAAGAAGGCTCTAGCTTTGGTTGACGGATGGTTAAACACCATACACACGATATAATGTGAAATGTCCCACCATTTCACGGAGTTCAAAAGTCGATTAACTCTTTCCACTTAAACAGCAAGTTACATGTACATGGCCATGCAAAACTATGCTGACAATAAATATCTGCAACAGAGGCATAGAAATTACAGCACAGAGATGACATTTTCCAACATTTCTATACATTCCATACCCGTATCCTGCATAAAGGGCTTTGAGTGTAACACCTTCATGCTCAAATTCATCCACTATTCATGAGGGGAGAAAAATAATAATCTGCTCATAAGCACTGTCAAATACACAAGAGTTAACATCACTTGACATATACACAGTGAGAAGAACAATTTTGCCACCGCCATTACCAGTACATACATTGTTTTTGCCACTGCCATTACTAGTACACACATTGCATTTACTAATCTGACCAGCTATCGCACACTTTAGTATTTGCATTGATCTTCCTCATATGGGATGAAAAATAGAAAATGTTACACGAATGTACGGTGAGTTCACTAAAACCTTGTCAAAAACAGATTCAGATGCAATGTATGACAATTCTAGCAGACTTTATCTATCGGTGTGCAGTTGTCATCACAGCAAACTGTAGTACCTTAGTGACTAGCAAAAAAACGAAACAAAACAAAGAAGAAATAAAGAGTATCAACTTGAATTTCATTCCAAAGCAACAACAATTTTACACTCACATGATAATCTCTCTTGCTAAAGCTGGGATATTTCAATGTTACTGTGATGCATATGTATGTATGCTATAATATGTATGCAAGTAAATGTACATGTATATGAGTGTCTGTATGTTGTATATCGTCGCTGGGGTGACAAAACCTCGTATCTCAAAATTGTCAAATGTTCAGGAGAGCGAAAAAACATGGCGGCCAAAGCACTATAGTGAATGGGAAAGCCCTCTCTTTGACATGTCATGGTGGCTTCATTTTTGGAGTAAGACAGTTAGGATTTGGCCAAGACATCACTTGACACATTATTTGACCATTAAGCTAAAAAAAAAATTTTTGACATTTTTGAGATACGAGGTCTTGTCACCCCAGCGACGATATATGTGTGTATGTATGTATGACCGTATGTATGTATGTATGTATGTATGTATGTGTGTATGTATGCAAGTCACATATACACACATACATGTGGAAAAATTTGATTTTTTTTTTCTTTCTTTTTCCGGGAAGAATTTGGAGTCGCTGCAATTTGGTTCTTTCGTGATGATCACTAATTTGAAGACATTTTTCATTTGTCTGTCCTAAACAACAAAGATTAACACATAATTTATCTGGATTTTATCCAACATGGACACATGGTATGCACCAAAGTAATGGAAGCCCAGTAACTTGTGTCTGGATTACACATGAGGAGAATGCAGAATATATATACAACTGGTCTAGATATCACAATTGCACAGGTTATCTCAAACAGCTGAAAATATGCAGGTGCTTTTTTTTTCTGAATTCAAGACACATCTTCACTAGCAGGTGATCCACAACGGAGACAGAAGCTTGTACTGCATTCCCAATTTCTGATCAAAATACCCATATATTCCTGAAAAGTAATCATTCAATCAGAAGAGGAGTCATTTGTTTTAGCCTATAGATGGATTTACCTCGAATAATATACTCGTTCTTAAATATACGATATCAACTTTTTTCCTTTGGCAGGTAATCAAATTTTACCAGTACATGTATATCCATTCTAGCATCTTCTTTGCATAAAAATAAACATAGAAAGTCATGACCAGAATGCTGGCAGATGGTATACTGAATATGTTTTCCAATTTTTACGTGATGATTCTCAATAGGTAAAAAACACATTCCAAACAAACCTAGTGCCTTCACTTGCAGGCCAGTACCCTATATTCATGAATGGTGTCTTTCGATATTTGTATTATTATTTTTTTTTTTAAATGCACTTAATGCACAAATTTGGCAAAGTATCCATCTTCTAGAACACTGGAGAAACAACAGGAAACATAATCATTAGATATTCATTTGATTACCATATGTTAAAAGAATGTAGGAGTCAATTTTTGCTTTGTTCAAAGTCGGGTCACTTTACCAACACTGACTTATATCAGCACGTCCTCACCACTATCATTCTGTGACACTGTGAAATAACAGATATTGCACATGTGGTATACTCGATACATCTTACACAAGTATGTAATTACATAACATCTTTAGCATACAAAAAAAAAAAGTCCCTCAAAGGAGATCCATGGAAGGTATATCCCTCGTAATCAAGATATGATCAATAATCATATCTTTTTTTCTAGCAGTATGACCATGCAAACACTTTCCATGAATGCAAATCCTAATTGAGATCATAACATAGGATTATGCAGGTTTCATCTAAACAAGGCATATCATAATTCAGATACTGAATTTTTTATCAGAAATTAAATGAGGTTCGTCATTCCGGGCGTTCATTAATCCGAATTTGAAATAAAGGTCCATACTGATGAACCTTCAAAATAATGACCTTATCTTGTTTTCAGAATAACTTTTTTTTTTCTCATTTTCAGATCAGGAAACCTTTAGAAAAAAGAACCTTTGGAATAACTAACTGTAATTATCACACTCGCATTGTAGGTTTCACCCTGTGTCACTGCCACAGTCAGTTCAAAAATTTTGACAACTGCCAACCTTCCAGATGATCGGCTAAATCTCAGTATAAGAAACTAGTAAAAAGATATTCGATGAAGAATTTATTTTGTTAATGTACATTTCTTCTCTTTTCCAAGCAATTTAAAATCTAACTTTGACTATTGATGGTCTGTCCCTGGAACCAGATTTAGGACCAACCTGGACCAACCTGGACCAACCTGGAACCACTCTCCCTCATCACCTGCTAAGGCACTGTATCACCACACAAACATGGGATCTTCTTGCGATTCCCGATATTTGATTTTAGAAAGGAAAATTTTGAAGTTCATAATGACCTTTTCAACATTTGCCCTAAATGTGTGTTTCTGGATGCCACTTCATTTTTCTGAACATTTTCATCTCTCATGCTATTTTAGGAATTATTTCTGCTTAGTATGGCTAATATTTGTTTGTGCATTTTACAGAATTCTTAAAGGGTGTTTCACAGGAGCACACCACCCTTAACTCCCTAGACTCTTTTTTCTTAAGAGGGCTCTTTTCCAACACAGGATTGATGTGTGCTGTTTTGCCACAAGCAGCAACATGCATTGTACTGCAAATGGTGCTGGATTAATTTCAGCTGAATTAACTGTGGCGAAATATGTATTGTCAGAAGATTACTATTTGATGTGAAAGAGAAAAAAAATTCTCTGTGCTTTTGTATGATGAGATATTCACAGTAGTCATGTCTTGTTTAGTCACAAATATGAGATAGTGCTGAAGACTTTGTAACAACAAAGGGTATTTTATCATCACAGAATGCATAAAATAAGGAACATGACTCAAAATTTGCAACCTGCGGTAATGGCACTGCGTAGAATTTGATGCAATAACAATAACAACCAAAAAAATGAATACTTGTGTTAGCAGACATGCCTGGACAGACATGTAACCCAAAGTGCATTGCTAAAAGTTACGCATATTTGGATCCAAAATATGATCTCATATAAGTACATTTTGCAAGGTTTCGTCATTTGACTTGAAGGAACATCACAGGGCACGCTCCCCCTTACCTGTTTTGACTCAATTTTGTCATTTCTCTTCCCTGCCCATGTGCTTCACTGCTAACAAATCTCTGATCCTCAGAATAAACAGTTGTAACTCTGAGTACCTCTTAAGACACCCAATTTTCATTGACTCTGATTGTACCTAAAAAAAAAAAATCATGCCAACTTAATCAACACCACCACCACCACCACAATAATCTCATTTTGGGTATAATATTCCAATTAACTGAATTGCACAGATATTGATATTTCTGTAGTAATAAGAATAACAAAAAATTAAATATTAACATACCATTCTTATAATATATCGCATATTACAAAAAATAAATTAACATATCAAATTTTCGAACTTTACTAGAAACACAGTCCCCATTTTTCTTTCGTTCCACAGTGAGGTCCAACTGTAGTAACCATAAAAGTATACTTTTCAGTAGGAGACAAAAGCCAAGTCAAATTTCTGCACCACATTGGCAGCTCTCTTCTCTGCTCTGTTTCTGTTTTTCCCAACAAATCCATGATGAAGCCATCAGCAAACTGCGGCCTCCTCGCTGGAGAACAAGAAAAGCATTGTAAACAGAATCAACCTCACATGACACCAACGCCCTTTTACGTCTCAAACATGGACGTCTCCTGGAGAAAGGGAGTCAGGGTGGGGCCTGCACCTCACTTGTAGATCGGTATCCTGCGACTTGCAGCTGGTCTCTCAGTGGAGGCTCTCTGAGACATACGTAGACACTTGGGACATTCTTCTGACCTCTTGTAGTAGCAATCTCTGTCGGGAGAAATACATTAGAACCTTGTTATAGCTAGGTAGAATGTAGTGAGATACCTGGGCACCATTTCATGAAAGTTGTCAGCCCTGACAAGTTGTCAGTCTCGGCAAGTTGTCAGTCTCTGACAATTTCAGTAAAGTCCTTAGTTTGATCAGCTGAGAAGTTCTGGTCACTGACTGTTACTATGGTGAATGTCAGAGACCAACAAGTTGTCAGGGCTGACAATTTTCATAAAACGGTGCCCTGATATAAGGAAGTAAGTTTGCAGGTCCCATTCCTTTTTATGTTCTTTTGTTTCTATTCGTAACATAACAAGATACCTGATAAACGAGGAAATCCCAGAGGTCCTCTTAAAGCAGCTTGTTTTAACGAGGCTGCCCAGTAAACCATTTCACGTTACCATAAATCACTTTTCGTCAGATAAATTTGCAGCAAAAGGAATAATTACTCAAATCATTTGATAGCATTTACATCAACAATTCACTTACTCTTCTCTATTACAGAGTAAGCATGAGATCAAGATTACCAGGTAATTAGTTTTCCTTTTCATTTGCTTTATAGTCTGAGAATTCCTCTTCACTGCATTACTAAAAGGTCATATGAATTGAGAAGAAATATCATGATTACATAAAATTCTAGTTCAATACAAGGAAGAATAAGTACAGTTGGCATAATCATAACATAAACGGTCACAATGTACACATGGATGTCTACATGGTGAGAGGTGCAAGGAAGTGTTGAAACACTGAAAGGAGTTACAACCAACGCACCTGTGGTAGACAGCAGAGCAGCTAGCACACACAGTGGCAATCATGTCAAATGGATATAGTATCTCATCGCGGTTGCACAATTCGCAGATAAAGCCCTTGGCCTGGCAGAGCTGGTCGAGAAAAGCACAGAAAGATATCAAACATTTCATCACACTTTCTGCTAAACTACAGATAATAAGCAATGGTTCATACATTGCTTGCCTGTCTTTGCAGCTCCCCACGTTTAAAGTGAAAACAAAGTTCTGGTAAGGGCTTGAGAACCCGTCTGGCACCATTTCATATTTGCTTGCAATATATCAAAAGAGTCTACAAAGAAACTTACCTGGCTGACGCGGTTTGCCGGAATGATGAGTCGTTTTGGAGTATTTTGAGAAAAATAATAAAAGTCGGTAGACCGACTTTTATTCCAGAAGGCTCCAGACTAACTCGGTCTCAGGGAAAACTCGACCCTATTTCAGACAATTTACACACAGTTTGTGATCGCCATGTTCATCAGTACTCTATAATACTACGGGTACCAAACAAGGCCTTACTGAGCAGACAGGAAAGTGCGTGCTAATCCCGTACAAAACAAATGGACAGTGCGCGGTCCTCAAGCCTACTAATATACGCACATCACCTCAGTTGCTGAGACGCGCGGTCTTTGAAGTTTTTGTTGTTGTTTATCAAGCGTCTTTGATTGTTTTTAGAGGTGCTTGAGAGGCGCACACTACTTTTGCATGCACGCCAAAGAGGTTTTTGATGCGCTCGTTGTAACAACTTGGACCATTACTGCGCGTAGCCAGAACGCTACAATGTAGTTTATACAGGCCGCTCCCATATGCATAGTACACCACACTGTACAATCCAGAGGGACCGCAAACAATACAACTCATCCCACCGTCAAGCAAAGCGAGGCCGAGTTATCCCCGAGTCCGAGTCTAGCCTGACCCCATTCGGGTAAGTTCTGAGACTGAACGTTTTTGGTTAATATTTCCCATTTTCGTCGTTACCCATCGAATATCTTGTTATTACAGCGTAATTCCGCACATTTCCTAGGCATACGTTCACATTTTGGAGCAAAATTTGACAACTTTTGCAGGCGTACCAGAACTTTGTTTGGGGCTTAAGCACTCTACAACTAGTGTAATATAACACCCAGATAGATCTTTGTCATTTGATTGGTTGTTTGCTATTGATCATTCGTCCCATTTTACTATTACATCATCATTCGTGCAACAGTGGCTTCATTTACCGAACAATCTTGGATCAGTACAATTTGCTCCATTGCATGCATGCCGAGAGCTTGGCACACTGCGCATGTAAAACGCTTACGTTCAGTGTACATGTGTATGAGACAGCGTGCCAGCGACAGCGCTCAGTGAGCACTCTCTCGATCTCAGATGCCGCACGTTCTCTCTTGTTTCTAAATTCATTACACATCAAATGACAAGGATCTATTTTAGGTGTTATATAAAACAAATAATAAATGTTTTCCATTCATGCAATGGACAGAATATTTCATCCGGTGAAAGATGAAATCATTGATCCATTGCATTCATAAACATTCATTATTTGTATAATATACAATGCTGGCATTTTCTTTCTGAGACATTCAAATCCTATGTAGAGAGAGACAACATAATATCTCATTTTAACTCTTTTACTCATTTCAAATTATCTCTACCACAAGGACAGCTCAGGTAGATCTCAGCATACATATTTATATACCCGGTAACTGTGGTGAATATACAGATATTTGACCTGGGTACTGTCACATCAAATTATCGAAATTCATTGCAATAGAACAAATTCAAGGCAAATCTAGCCATGCTTGGTTCTTATTCAAAGTTCTTATGCAGCCGGACCATTTTCTACAAGTCAACAGTAACCTTCCCAAGTAATAGAGGGCAGCAAACACATCTCAATGGGGATAGACAGGAAGGATGAAGGCGTCCGGAGTCTTACCTGGCACTCAATGCGTATGTGGACGGCGTAGTCGCCATGGATGGTGGCCAGCTCAGAGAGAAGGCTTCCCTCCTCGGCATCGAGGAGGTCCTGCAGGGAGTAGGTGTCACTGTTCTCCACAAAGTGGGGGCGGTTCTGAAGCTATGATTTTAGAAAGACAATAGCAGGCGAACAGACGTAATGGGAGATGAAGCAAGATAAACATGGTAATGAAGATGATGACAGTGAAGATAATGAGGAGTAAAAGAAGATTTGGAAGGAAGCTTGCACCACTGGTTGCTACAAAGTGGGGGTGGTTCTACAGCTGTAAATCAAACAAATGACAATAGAAGACAGATACAAAGTTAGACGTAGCAATGATAATTGTGATGACGATGATGGCGATGATGATGATGACGATGATGATGACGATGATGATGATGATGATGATGATGATGATGATGATGATGATGATGATGATGATGATGATGATGATGATTCCAGTGGAGTGTGGTTTGGTGTTGGCAGTGTTTTTTTGGAAATCATATTCAGGCATATTGTATAACAGAATGACCTCAAAAGTACTCTGAAGGTGGCCACATTTCGAAGTACTGTATAAGCTGTTATTTTCGTGAAGGTTTAATTTTCTCGAATTTTGCGAATCACCGTTGGACCATGAATATTGAACATACAAAAATGTCACCGTGCACTGGTTTTATAGTGCATTTATGACAGCTTCTGTGTCAATTTGCATAAGCAACATTTCATGAAAATGTTTGTGAACTCCTGTACACAAAAATAACAACTTATACAGGATACCAAAACACCTATGATATCAGCCAAATATGTTCCCCTGAGTAATTCAAAATGTCTGGTGTGAATAGAGAGCTGGAATATACAAAATAAAGGTATGTGCTATCTTAGACAACACTGGAATCTTCATAACAGCCTGTAACCAGAGTAGCATCTTACCCGTTTTAGCAACTTTTCCTCCATGGCATTTCGGCAAGACAAGAAGTAGACCTTCATGATTAGCACCTCCTCTCGTAGTCTCTGAAAGAGAAGCACAAAATATCATGGCGAGTTCTTAACACATAAGTCCAGACTGAATCAATGTGCTGGAGATGGCTTGAATAATTCAATATGTTATGATTATGATTACGATTACGATTACAATTATGATTACGGTTATGATTATGATTATGATTACAATTATCATTGAGATTACAAATAAGATTATGATTATGATCATAATCATCATCATCATCATCATTATTATCAATATATTCTTTTTGGGGGGAGGGAGGAGGGGAGAGTTTGAAAAGGCTGGGTTGGTATTATGTTGACATTATATACCTTTTGGCCATTTAACGTACTACTGAAATTGCACATTACATTTTCACAATCTTTGTTACGAGATGACATGAAACCTAACAGAGTACTATATATGTACTATCAACCCAAATCCAAACAAACAATACACTGGCAATTTGAGGTCCATGATAATCATCAATCTCAGCATCCAAACTGACCTTGATCTGACTGAGTTCCTCCACATAGCTGAAGAGCATCGGATTGAGGTCCTGTATTCTGAGGACAGCTCGGCTACTCATCAGCCGCAGCAGCTGCTTGGACTGCCGACACACCTGGACAGAACATATGCAAAAAATTAGCTACACAAGTCAGTTACGGAAGAAACATTTCTGTATCTCCACGGATTTAACTTTCATCCACACAGCGGTACACGTCTTGAACAGCAGCTTGTCATACTATGCAGTTGTGGACTTCACTGAAAAAGGTGTTACATCCGTCAGGAGCAGAGTGCATTTAAAACATCTGATGTTATGTACCTGAGGCTCTGTCCCTGCTTTCCAGTTTGTCTTGTGGGATGCTATGGACGATTAGGCCATGGTGATAGCTATCATACTGCATTGCTGCCTAAGCTAGTTTTTGTCCTTTTTCATTCTTCCCTAGCCTATTGAACACTTTCACATTTTTATAAAAAATAGTAAACAAACATATGACACATCCATTACAGAAATTATCAAATGCCTTGCCTGGTGAAAAGTCTAGACTAGCTATTCAGTTTAGAATCACACATTTAATGAACTTTACCAATTACTCACTATCATCCTTGTGTGCATCTCCAACAACGGAAGTAACATGATCCATTTCATACCTCTAGACATTTCTTCCAATGGAGGTGTCTGTGAAGTGTTTGTGTCACATATGCTGTACATTCCATACATACCTTCCTCGGTTCAAAATCCCAGTTATGGATGACCCTGGCTGGTATGACCTCCAGGTCGTTCCAGTGGCAAAGGTTGCAGTAGTAGAGCCCACTGTAGTCACACAGCCTAGGTTCTGGCTGCACTCCATCTGTAGATTACAAATGACATCTTGTGAAAGGGCCATTCGTGCTTTTAGACTAGCTGATATCTTTTCTAAATGGTACTATAGAAACGATAACAAGAGAGAATCAATAATTATATAAATGGGAAAATATTCAGTAAATTTTGTGAAGTCTCACAGTTACCTTTTCAAGTGACATGAAGCCATAACAAATCTCAAAATATCAACAATTCTATAACATCACCTGCATAAAATATCTCTCTATGTCCAACGTCTACAATTTCATCATAATTTGATGGTGTCAATGTTTCTCGCTTTTCATTTTTCCTGTCACAGGTCCTTGAATTGGCCCCATCCATATCATTATTCCTAGCATCAATCGGGACACATGGGATGGAAAGGAATGCCTGTCTCTGAGGATCAAGACTGGTATGTTAACCCACTGAGGATGAGCTGACTTTGTTATCACAGGCATTTCCCATAGACACCTGCCCGAGTGTATTCGGGAATAGTCTTTCACGAGTTAGAGGGATCGTACAGTTTTGGTTGAGACCTAACTTCAGGTTTGTAACATTTTGGGGGGAGATAATGAAAATCTTCATTAAAAATATGAAAGAGCATTAATTCCAAGAAGAAGTCAATGTCTATTTGATGAAAATTGGTTTTGAAATGGCTGAGATACCCAAAACAGAGCAATTCTACCCACCTTTCATTATGATTGCTTTGTTTTACTTCATTTTTTGATGTCTCTGCCATTTCAAAAACTGATTTCATCAAATAAACTTTGAATTCCTCTTAGAATGGTATGCTCTGTAATACAAATTCATAAATGGTTTCTTGGTATCTTGCAAAAAGTTAAAAACCCAATCCTCATCTCAATCAATATTATACCATCCCTTTAATCCCATGATTGGTTGGCTACTTACTGAAGGTCAGAGGAGCTCTGCATTCTGCACATCGGTAATTCTGGGTGGACAGTCCTCTGTCTGGACAGATGTTCAGATCAAACCCTGAAATCTGTGGAGAGATAAAAATGGACATCAATAATCATGTTTCTTGCAGGATGCCAGCCACAGACCCAAACACTCAAATGTCTGGTGATGTCCAACATGTATGTCTGTGTGCAAACTAGTACCCATCATTCACATGGGGTAAGATGAATTGTTATATACTGTAGCAATGAGGACATTCTAGACTGCTACAAGCTAATACTTAATAGCCATCCACACTGGATGTACACTCTGCATGACAAAATATCCTTTTCAAAATATGATAGCAACAAATTAACACAGAGAAATTTCAACATGAAGCTCTTTTACTAGACTGATAGTTGAAGGAAATGTCAAACTCTGATTTTAAAACTAAGAAAGAAAAGGAGACTTGAACATTTCTCATGATATCTCTTCAACAAGTGATCTTTGGAGGGTTTAAAATGTTTTGTTTTTTTTTTTGTTTAAATTTACACAGCATATTTTTGTTTGTTTGTATATTTGTTACATTTCTTAGGTGGCTCTCACACATGCAGCCAAATCATATATTTCATGAAATTTTATAACTACAATCAATATCACTAAAGTTATCCTTTTTTTCTTCTTGGATGTTAAAGGCAATTAAAAGCACAAGTTGACACACTGTCACTGATCAGCACATTTCATCAATCTTCTCCTTTGACTGATAAATCTGCAAGATGATGTTTTAAAGGTGCACAGTCCCTGTAGTGTAGAGGGCGCTGTTGATGATACTGCCGATCACTGTTAGCGTTGATACGAAGATAGCCGAAGTTGAGCTGTCATCAAGAGTAAAGCGCGTAGGTGTTGCTAAGTAATGTTGCCTTTGCTGTCTTCTCTGCACATCACGCAGTCTGTAGTAATGCAAGGGTGTGTGCATGTGTGTTTCTTATTATGACATCACAAAAGAAGTTTGCTACAGCTGTCATCCCCTCAGCCGAATCATGAGCCAAACTGTGATTGGACCACTGGCTACAGTGGATCGGATTTCTTCAGACTCAGGGAAGTGGGCCACAGCGTAAGCGCTAAAGAGGAGTCGATAGCGTAGGTCTCTATAGGAAACTTGCGCCGTGCGCCCGTGTACGCATTTGACTAAACCACCGGGACCATGTACCTTTAAACTGCAGGTGATACTTACTTTTGTGCTGACACACTGTCTTCTCAAAGAATTAAGGCACTTTCCATGACAACTGAAGCCACACTCTGTGAAGGAGAAGATTCAGGTGGCACAACGTGAGTGTGGAATATTTCAGTGCAGTTTACTTTTTACCATTTCATACAATGTGAAACTTTCTGGCGTCAACACCTACACATGCATAAAATCATAACAATTCCTGAACTTTGAGAATAATCTACGAGTGCTTGTGGTACTGTTAAATCTGCCAAAGGATTAATATTATTCATAAGAAATATATTTTGCCACACATGCCGTCTCTGCCTATGGAATATAAGCTGCTGTCTGCAGCTACAGTGGGACCACTTCTATCACAGACATCCTACAAAGTTCTGCAGCTGAGGGCATCAACATTTGGTTTTGGATTTACAAGCTAGTGCTGTGTGACGGGAAAATCCAGTAGGCCACAGAACCCCAATGTGACCTTTCCATAGTCATAAAGGAAATGAAATATGGGGTGGTATGGACACCCAGAAGAACCTAAAAAAAACTAGAAATGTCGCTTTGGCGACTGGTATGCCTCCGCCATAATGCATGATTTTCCCAATAGGTCTAGATAGTATGTGGACAATGTGTGATTACATTTTCACAAAATTGGCAAAATATTGAAATGACAAGTTTGTCACAATTGTGTTGAATGTTCACCTTCCTTGACCTAGGTTTAATTGGATGAATAGGAGAGCAGTATTTGGGGATTTAAGGACTTTAACTTGACTTTGACCAATTCATACATTTATGCATTGAGTAATTTTCAAGGTACCGGTATGGAGAAAAAGTGCAATTTCTGAATTGAATAGTAAATTGTTACCATTTTCATCTGGCCTTTGACCCTAAAATTCATAAGGTAATCACTTTCAGGTGGAACATGCATAATATGCACGAAGTTTCAAGATAACTTGAGCCACTTCCGAGATATGGAGGAAAAAGTTAGTTCAGCACTTTCACTTGATCTTTGACCTTTTGACCTTTGAGGTAAAAAAAAGAAGAAAAAAAACTTTCCAGAGAATTTCTATTAGGTTACACATGCATACACCAAGTGTTAAAAAAAATAACCCTGCTGGCATTGCATAAATATGAGGGAAATAGTAAAATTTTGAAGTGTTGCACTTGACCTTTGACCCCTGACCTTTGACCCCATGAACCCTACATTCTCTAGATAATCACTTCCAGTCAGTACATGTACTATGTTCCATGAAGATACCTTGAACAATTTTCCAAGGTATGAAGAAAAAAAAGAAGTTTTAATATTTTTACTTGACCTTTTGACCTTTGACCTTTGACCTCATGACCCATACTTTCACCAGAGAATCTTAATTGGGTAATACATGTATATACTAAGTTTCAAGAAAATATCTTCAGCCATTCAATAGATATGGTGGAAATAGTGAAATTTTATGTATTTGACCCTGACCTTTGACCTTTGACCTCACAACCCAAACTTTCACCAGAGAATCTTAATTGGGTAATACATGTATACACTAAGTTTCAAGAAAATCTCTTCAGGCATTCAATAGATATGGTGGAAATAGTGACATTTTATGTATTTGACCTTGACCTTTTGACCTTTGACCTTGAGCATGTGCACCCAAAAGTTGATAGGCACAACTTCACCCCCTAATACACATACATGCCAAGTTTCATTAGGATACCTCAACAGCTTTTGATAGTTACCTTGTCCACAAAATTCATTACGGACGGACGGAAGGACGGACGGACGGACGGAAGGACGGACGGACGGACGGACGGAAGGACGGACGGACGGACGGACGGACGGACGGACAACCCGAAAACATAATGCCTCCGGCACCACTTCGTGGCGGAGGCATAAAAAAAAAGCCCTACGAGAGAAGGTTAGAGGAAGCATTAAAAGGAAGTGAGAGGACAACATTCAAGAGAGGGATGAACTTGGCAGTCTCCCAAAGAGCTAGGAGGAGGGTCAGATGGAGCAGAGAGACGGCGGTGGCCGCATCTTCACTGGTGCCCCAGTGAAACCAAAGTCATGCGACGGGTGGTGGTACAGGTGACCAAGAAGTAGGTATCCCACTGCAGGGGGTAAAGGGGTAATCCTACCAATGTGGAAGAGGAAGTCAGAGGATGGAATCTCACCAAAACACTTGTACCAAGTCTGGAGCAGGGCCCAGATGACTGACAGGCACACCTCACACTGGTCATTCAGACTCTTCCCTTTCATTCGATGGAACCGGTGGCCAAGGACGGTCTTCACGTCTTCACTCTCCTCCTCCTCTTCTCCCTCCTGCCAAGAAACATGTACCGTTAAGTATCGGTAAGAGTGTAACGTACAGATACTTATACATTTTCATCTAGTTTTAGTTCATTCAAGCTGTACACACACAGCCTTCTTATACATTTTAGATAGGACTCTCATTCTCTTCATCTTACTTTTTCATTCCCCCCATTGAATTACTATGATCATGTGAATTTATCCCTGTGTCTTTAATAAACCGAGTCAAAAGCAACCTGAACTTCCGATCCAAGCAGATTTTTTGTTAGAGGTCAAATGACCTTGATCAGTTTGGTCACTTTTCATAAATATGATATAATCATACAGAGACAAGACACATTAGTGTGTACTACTTTGTATACAAACATCAAAGGAGCAAAATCTTCCTACAATCATTCCTTTGGAGCGCCCTCCCATCGCAGAAGGAAACATATTTAGCCAATACTGTAAAAGTAGATGTTTTCAAGTTTTGTTGTTTTTTTTTGTGTGTGTGCTCAGCCAGGTAAAATGAGTTTTGCTAGTTTCTTTATTTCCACAGAGTCAAGATACTAACTACGTGTACAGAAACAACATGGCATGTAAAAAAAATCTTTGCATGCTTTCATTTTTGCACTAGGTTCTGGTTGCACGAAATGCCTGAAAATTTCCACTTTTACAACAAGGCAACCTGAAATACATATTACAAACATTAATCCTAAAAATTGATTTCACTGATGCTAATCTACACATATCCATGTGGCTTCAGCAAGCGTTCATTTTTCACATGAATATGATAATATTGACCTTAGTCAATAACCTCTCAAGGCAAACTGCACATTGGTCCCACAGTGACAAACATGGCGGAGCTGACCGAATGAGGAAGGTCTCTGAGGTTACCTTGATCTGAAGAAGCTTGAGCCTGAGCTGGACAAGTTTGGCCACCAGTTTGCGTCTCTGTTCAGAGTGTTCCTTGGTGGTCCTCACGGCGTCCTTGCAGTTCTCAATAGCCATCTCAAGCTCCTCCACTTTAGAGAAGCCGAAGAAGCCCTGTCATAACATAAATCATACACAACAAAAAAATCACGGCATGAAACTTTTGCGCATTGAAGCTGACGGCCTTTTTCACTGCATGGAACTTTCGCAAATTATGACTGGCATTCGATGCATTATGTAGGAGGAAAAAATAATTATGTGCATTTTACTTTCACAACTCTTGGTTCCTCGCAAAATTTGCAAAAGTTTTATACAAGTGAAAATTTATGGTTATAAAGTATACCCTTGTGGTCACTACCCTAAATCCACCTGATAGCCACATACTAACTTCACCATCCCTCCTTTCATTCTCAAATGTAAATGGCTCTGATATGTCTGGCTGGATAATACACAATAGCAATTTTGTGTCAGCTGTAATGCTAAGTTCACACCCATGTTCTCGGCGGCCAAGGCAACCCCATTTGTCCAAAGCATAGTGTGCTATGGGTAGGAGAGATACTCTCCCTTTTCCCCTTCCATAGTTTATTCTTGTTTGTTCCAGTCCTCGCTCCGGTAAACATGCACCCATCAGATGCCATTCTTACAGCGTCTGGTCAAGCTAGACTACACAATATTTCCCGTCAAGTCCCAGTATGGAGAGCCTCCACGTTCTGTTACAGCATATTACCTACAGTAACATTTTGCTGTGTCCACCCCGTTTTATTACTGCCTACAAGGTTTCTCATTAGTACCGGGACTGCCAAAGTAAATTTTTTGACAGTTTAAAAATCTGACACTGTATCCACGGAAATGACAGCCTGTAACATTTGTCCATTCCATCCCCCAACACTGTCTCACATCCACCCCGTTTTGTTCATGAAGGCCTGAAATATGACTGCTCTGGCCGCCGGGAACATAGTGTAAATGCAGCATAACTTACAATGCCTACATGTTAACATTTGGCTCTGGCATAGCACAGGAAGTTCACACATTATCAAAGTCAATCATTGCATGGGTGTTAGGGATGTGGTCTATGGTGCTACCTCAGACCCATCTGAGGAGTCTCATACAAATGTACAAACAAACAAACAAACAAACAAAAACTTGCCAAGAATGCAGGAAAACAGTCCCCACATAATGATAAATTCCAAGGGTTTAATTTACTAAAACAATTTTACAACTTATTTTCAACTTATATGTCCTACTGTAACTTCCATGCTGATGTCATTGGAGCTAATTCAGTCTATCTTTGCATCCAGCACATAAAGTAATACTACAACAGTGTCAATATTATCACAAAATGAGCCCATCCTTACATCATCCCCAGTGTCAGTGTAATCAATAAGAGCTTTGTCTACCCACTACTCACAGCAGGCAATGTGGGCAGTTCTGCCATTTACTGTCTGCTGAAATGTGAACTAGCAATCAGCATAACACCATATGGTAATCACTCTTCATTTACTGAGAGACATACATGTATGTAGCGCACATTGTAGTTTACAAAAAAAAAAAGAGAGTAAAACAAATGAATGACAAACACAAAGACATGTGCATCAATCTATGACATATTATTTCAGATCTGATGGCATGAATACTTCTGCAGACTACAGAAAATTTTCACCCAGATGTCTATAGTGACAAGTATAGCAATGGGGCAAGAGCTTCATGTGGGTCAAAACAAAAGACAATTAGGCACTGTGACAAAGGAATTTACTGTATAGGTACAATACAATTGTATAAATAGGTAAACTTTTATTACTGAAAAAAAAAAGTAAGCTCAGAAGGTTATTGTATCCTTCATGTATATCTGTGAGACAGCATTATGGTTGTAGATGCCTCCACAGATCATTAGCACACTTTGACTCTCTGACACTCATTTAACCAAGATAATGTACATGACATACTTCTGAAACTGAGAGGTGAATTACCCATGATACACACCAATAAAGCAGCACTATAAATACACTATAACTGGTTTAGGGATTTAATTATGTGGGTCTTGCAATTTACTGCAGGCAAAAATTAGGTTTTAGAATTACAGTACATGTGATTGTAGGGTACTGGAATATAATATGTCAATTCAATGCCAATACATGAAGATATAAGACAATTTAATGATAATAATATTAAGACAGGAGGTATTTCTAATGTTCCTTACCAATCCAAGAGCTCAAAAGGCACAAAATTCCTAACAAAGCACAAAGTTTCATTCATTCTACTTTAAAGGACAAGTTCACCTTCATAAACATAAGGATTGAGAGAATGCAGCAATATTAGTCGAACACATCAGTGAAAGTTTGAGGAAAATTGGACAATCGATGCAAAAGTTATGAATTTTTAAAATTTTTGTGTTGGAACCACGGGATGATGAGACTACTAAGGCTCGTGATGTCATATGAGTACAACAGTATAAAGAAAATGTAAAGAAAATTCAACATATTTTCACTTTTTTCGCATAATAAAAGAGCACTTGACTTGCCTCTTTCTAAAGGCAATGGGAATATTACCCATAACATATGTCAGTAATGAGTCAAGGGAATGTGTACTTTTTTTCAAAAGATGAAATTTTGTGAAATTCTCTTTATGTTTTCCTTATATTGTTGTACGCATGTGACATCATGTACTGCAGTAGTCTTCTCATCCAGCAGCGACTGCACAAAAACTTCAAAAATTCATAACTTTTGAACGGATTGTCTGATTTTCCTCAAACTTTCAATGATGTGTTCTACTAATATTGCTACATTCTCTCAATCCTTATGTTAATGAAGGTGAACTTGAAATTTTGAGAAAATGGTGTAGACAAGTCCACAGTTTTGGGGGTTTGGATTACCTCTGGCTGGGAGAAGTGGTTCTCTGAGATGCCGAGGTCCTCATTGGTTATAAGGGCCAGGTCCTGGTCTTCTGACGGCAAGCTGATGTCGGCCTCAGACCCCTGACTGAAGGACTGGCCTGACCTCAGGAATTCCTCACCAGCACGGCCATGTCCTTCAGTGGGTAGGTACAGACATACAGAAGATGCTCTGGGTATGCTACAATTATACTCCTGATATCTTTGTGATAAGGGCATTTACTAATTACATAAATGGCTAACATTTCTATAAAAGAAAATGCCAGACAAAACACTTATAAATTGAATTATTGACTAAGCATCTGTTTTGGCACTTCTGTTTTGTTTTGTTTTATTTTGTTTGTTTGTTTTGTTTGTTTTGGGTTTTTTTTTTTTTGCATTTCTAAATCACTGTTATTTGGTGATTAGTTAATATTGCTGTCATAAATAATGAGCCAGGTATTGAGCATTTGGGGGACTACTAGTCTCAAGTATACTGGGGCAGGTGCCTATGTGAAATACTTGTTGTAGCAAAATCATCTCATCCTCAAGGGGTTAATTAATAACTGACTAAGTGCCTGTCTTTGCTGTTGTGGTTTTTCTTTAAATCACTGTATTTGGTGATTAATTAATTTTGCTGACATGGACCCCGTTTACAGTGCGGGGCCGGGCTCGGCCGCGGCTCGGCCATGGCCGACCGCGGCCTCAACTGCGCGGCCGAGCCTCGCAATTTTGTCAGTTTACACTGCTGGGCTCGGCCGTGCTTTTAAAGGGGAAGGCTAGTAACTGATCAGTGGGAATCAGTGGAAATGCTGGGAGATGATTGTTCCAATCCTTATGGGATTCATTCAAGAGTTCATTGTATTTCTATTGTTGTGTGAAAATGATTTGCTTCAGAACGGTCTCATATTCAAGTAATGTGCAGATTAATGCTCCGTCACTGACCAGGGACGCTAACCTGGAAGCATTAAACTGCACATTACTTGAATATGAGACCATTCTGAAGCAAATCATTTTCACACAACAATAGATATACAATGAACTCTTGAATGAATCCCATAAGGATTGGAACAATCATCTCCCAGCATTTCCACTGATTCCCACTGATCAGTTACTAGCCTTCCCCTTTAATTCAAACCTTTCAATATTTTGTCGTAGTGGCGCTCTGCTTGTAAACAAACGCAATTTGGTATTGTCTGTATTGTCAGACCCTTTGCCAACTGAATTCTGTGGCGACGAAGTCGGGCAAAGGCCGTTCGGGCAAAGGCCTTTGCTGAAGGAAAAAAATCCTTTGCAGGACAAAACCACCTTAAACTATACTAGTTTTTGACGTTTAGGGGGTTAATATCCTGAATAGCAAAACAGTACAGGCAGAGGGTTTGGAAGCCAGACTAAAATTGGCCGCGCATTTGGCCAAGTTTGCGTTTACACTGAGAAAAAGCCGGGCTCGGCCGCGGCTCGGCCGCGGCCAAATGCGAGGCCAATTTTGGCCTCGCATTTGGCCTTTTGCGCGTTTACACTGAAATGAAGGAGGGCTCGGCCGCGGCCGAGCCTCGCACTGTAAACGGGGTCACTATGAGCCAGGTACTGAACAACATTTGAGAGGTGGAGGAGGGGGCCTGCTTTGAAACCTTCCAAATCTTGCATGAGTTTGACCTTATTACAAATAGATGCAAGCACCGGTGATGATTAAATGTGGACAGTCAATAGTGGACAGCCAATGGTATAAAGATGGAAAAGTCAAAGTCTACAACCAAAGAGGAGAAATAGCCATTGCTGAGTGTGGCCAGTTATCAGACATAAATACATACAATAAATACATGTACATCGTGTAAAAGGTTAAAATTCCTACCTGCACTGGTCTTCTGACCATCCTCCGAACCAAGAAAACCTCCAGGAGTTGCATGAGAGGAAACTTTGTCCTCATCTGTTGCGATATCTAGAAAGGGATTGGATACTTCATTCAGCATGTCCTCCCTTTCTCCTAGCCTCTCAAAATCATTCGTCTCTGAGGCAGAAGAATGAGGGAGATAAGGTCCAGTAGAACGTATCGGACTACTAGTACTCGTAGTTTGATGGTCGGATGGTGAATGGGCATTCTGCATTTGATGATGACTGTTTCTAGGCGAGTCTGAACGGTGTCCTGCATTGCCATTCATGATAATGCTACCATTTATCCTCTGCTCGCCTTTCTTGGGAGGCGGCCGGTTCGTGTCCGGCCTCTGGTTCTCATTCTCCCGACTACTGTCCACTTCCCTGCGGTCATCTTGACCGCCCTCGGGCCTCTCCTCATCCTCAGAGTCCGTCCAGTCGTCGGTGCCCACTGACCCGCCGGAGAACTTGATGACAGCTGCCGAGGTGATGAAGGTATTCACCTTAGAGTCCTTGATACTGCCTGGTCTACTCATGCTGGGCTCCCCATCTCATCTCACTGGAAACCCTCATGCACAGCTAAAAGAAAAAGAAAACAATGATGTGGAACAATTGCCAACATGTTTCGCGGGGCTGAATCAATAATGCAAAATCAAAGACTCCACTTTGATGAATCCTAAATACTTTACAATGTCACATAGCTGTGTTTTATACCATGAACACTGATGCAGTAATCACATAAGACGAACTGACATGATAACCAAGCTTTATATGAAGAAAAAAAAAATATTAATTCAGAAATGCAGGTGGTCTGTAATTAAGTGTAAAATGAGTATAAATAACAGTTGATTTGCAAAGCTTTCAATACTACACAAGCAAAACAAGCAGAAATGTTTGGTGCTGGAGTTTTTGGTTATGTATAAGAATGAACACAGAAAAAAATGGGAAAAGAACAGCACATTAGAGTAACAGTAATGGGAAGCTTCATCAACAAATAAGACTGAAAATTCATGAAGACGTGAAGGAGAAAAAAAAATCACTGAAATGAGGTAATAAAGAAATTGATTGATATAGTGTAAGGAGTTGATAGAAAGAACAAAAGGCAAATACGAACTGAAAAAATATGACAACATTCTTGAAACAGAACTTGATAGAGAACTTGAAAAAATTAGAAATGTCGCTATGGCGACTGGTATGCCTCCGCCATAATGCATGATTCTCCTAATAGGTCTATAGTACATGTGGACAATGTGTGATTACATTTTCACAAAATTGGCAAAATATTGAAATGACACGTTTGCCACAAATGTGTTGAATGTTCACATTCCATGACCTAGGTTTAATTGGATGAATGAGAGAGCATGTATTTAGGGACTTTTACTTGACTTTGACCCCTTCATAAGTTTATGCATTGAGTAATTTTCAAGGTATGGAGTGCAATTTATGTATTGAATAGTTAATTGTTACGATTTTCATCTGGCCCTTGACCCTTGACCTTTGACCCTAAAATTCATAAGAAAATCATTGTCAGGCAGAACATGCATAAATATGTACTAAGTTTCAAGATAACTTCTGAGATATGGAGGAAGAAGTAAAGTTCAGCACTTTCCCTTGATCTTTGACCTTTTGACCTTTGACCTTTTTGGCAAAAAAGAAAAAACTTTCCTGAGAATCTCTATTGGGTTAAACATGCATACACCAAGTTTAAAAAGAAATTAATCCTGCAGGCATTGCATAAATATGAGGAAGAATAGTAAAATCTTGAAGTGTTACCCTAGACCTTTGACCCTGACTTTTGACCCCATGAACCCAAAATTCCCTAGATAATCACTGCCAGTCAATACATGCATACGTTCCATGAAGATACCTTGAACCATTTCCAAGATATGGAGATAAAAGTGAAATTTTAATATTTTTACTTGACCTTTTGACCTTTGGCTTTGGCCTTATGACCCAAAACTTTCACTAAAGAATCTTAATTGGGTAATACATGTATACACTAAGTTTCAAGAAAATATCTTCAGGCATTGCATGGATATGGGGAATAGTGAAATTTTGAGCATTTGACCTTGACCTTTTGACCTTTAGCATGTGCACCCAAAAGTTGATACATGTAGGCACAACTTCACACCCTAATACACACACATGCCAAGTTATATGAGGATACCTCAAAAGGTTTTTTAGTTACCCTGTTCACAAAATTCATTACGGGCGTACGGAAGGAAGGACGGACGGACGGACGGACGGAAGGACGGACAACCCGAAAACACAATGCCTCCGGCACCACTTCATAACGGAGGCATAAAAAAAACTTCCATGGCAAGTTTCATTTAGATCACATGTAAGAGGTACAATGTAATATGGCAGCAGCTGTGAACAACAAAAGCTGCCAAGTTTCAGATATTCCCTGTTTACTGTATACGCCAAATATTTCGCGAGGTTTTTATTTTCGCGAATTTCGCGAGTCAGGTGCTATCCGCGAAATTAAAGACATGCGAAAATATTGACTCTGATCCCGATGTGAATGTGACGTACGTGTGTACACTTCTCCCTTCAGTACAGGACTCCACTATTGCGAATTTAACCACTCGCGAAATCATCAGGAATTCCCGATTCGCGAAAATTTAGACTCGCGAAATATATGGCGTATACAGTACTTTGTCATGTGTGTGTGTGTTGGGGGGGGGGGACAATAACTCGTATACATTGTACTAAGAAACAAACTTGTGAATCCTGTATGAAAACTGGTAGTGCAAACTCATACTGCAGAACGAGAATTAGAAATCACCATGGTGCTGAGGTTGTACACAGTCAGAATAGAGTGATGAGTGTCCAAAGGTCTCCTGATAGAAATGAGATCTGGGCAAGAGCTGGAGGTTTCACATTACAGTGTAGGGAGGGAAAGTGGCATTAGGCTTGAGGGATCATTTTATCATGCATTAGTCCAGCTTTTGATCTTCAGGAGCATATAATATCAATGTCACAGCAGGCCAGAAAAGGAAACCAATTCAGTCAATATACAACAGCTTCAGAGTTCATGCCAATTTCATGAAGATTATTAGGTTGAATGGCATAGTTGAAATGTAGTGGTATAAAACATGTTAACAACCTGTACTAGGTGCTGATTGAGGAATTGTATACTCTGTGACACTGTGTTCATCTGCAAATTTGTTCACAGATATTGAGAAATCAAGGAGGTATTACAACAATAATGTAGCCTCGCCTAGTATCTCCTTGGAGGAATTAGCTCAAAGTTTTTTGTATGCACACAACCTATTGCCAAATGGTGCTGTATTGCAAATGCTAGACAAGTTTCAGTGGGAAGTTTTTTCTTGATGAAAGTTCACTCACTCTCATATTTTGACTTAGACATCTTCATGTGCAAGGTATGTTGCCAGTCTATGCAAATGGAAATCGCAATTAATTTCTTATACATGTTATATAAAGTGTACACGCATGTATTGCTCAAATTAGTTGATGTGCAGATTTGTTTGGAAAGAGTGGCTTTTGATACTCTTCAAAATGGATACATGCAAGAGTTTTAAAGGGGAAATCCAGTCCAAATATAAGTTAGTCTGATAAAAAAGAGTAAAATCTTACGAGTTCAACGGTAAAAATATGACTGAAATCGGATGAAGAATAAGGAAGTTAATGTCATTTTGAAATTTTGCTAATTTCTGCGAAACAGTTCTTGTACAGCGGATATGAATATATGCAAATGAGTGAGCTAACCATAAGTCATAAGCTCACAATTTCCCATTGATCATGACCAAAAAAATGACAAAATTCAATGTTTCTGTCAGTAGACTCTGAAACATGATGTTATTCCTGGTTGAATAACTTCAGAATAGTGATCAGTTACAAATAGATATATACAAGGATTAGAGCCTCAGGCATAATTGTGTTTGAATTAAAAACTGGAAATTTTATGGTACAAACTTAATGGCAAGTTGTGAGGAGATGACATGCTCACTTTGCCATTTACATGATCATATTGACCGCTCTAGAACTGTTTCCCGAAAAAATAGCGAAACTTCAAAATGTCATAACTTCCCTACTTTTCATCCGATTTTGATCAAAATTATACCATTGAACTTTCTTATCACACTAACTTATATTTGGACTGGATTTCCCCTTCAACCCTCACTACAGACAGGTGTTTCATCAATTTAGTCAGTGCTGACTATGTCAGCAAAATCCTTGGTTTTGACTGGCTGAGATGCTCTGGTCACTGACTGTTACCATGGTGATTGTCAGAGACTGACAACTTGTCAGCGCTGACTAAGTTGATGAAACAACCCCCAGATATTGGGATGCTTTTGATTAATTGCACTAACAACACTATCTAGGATGTACCAGGGAGGTGTGAGTCACACACCTCCCTGGATGTACTAACCTCCTGACCATAGCACATCCCTCCTACCCCTTCTCGGAAATAAAAAAAAAAAATGAATGTGACATTGTGACATCCAATGGGAATGTTTGTGCTGCAGGGTTAATCACATAATTACTGTACACTGTAATGATCACAAGCAAGTCTACAGATTACCAAAGATGATCCTTCATTGGCCTTGTGAGGTATCTTACCTCCAATATAAACATTGGGTACAGCAATGTACAGTTGTACCAGTCAGTAGGTGCATACTAGCGCATTTTCTACTAGAGTCTAGGTTTTATTTATGTTGGCTAGTAGAATCATGATATCCATTTCTACAACTCTATATCTCTTTGTCAGAGCAAATAAAAAATATAATTTCCCCCTCATTTTACTTAATGCAGAGATACCTACAAATACATGTACTTGCAATCCATTATCCCTCTCGCCTGAGGGGCAACAGGGAAAATGAAACAACAGCAACAACAACAGTTAATGTTTAAACAAAATGAAGAGACCTGGGAAAGTACATTTTAGCAAAAGGAAATTGCATTAGGACCTAGAACTACATTTCCCTGAATAATTGATCAAGAATCTTGTTTGCTAGCACTGCAAGCTAGTCATACATGTAGTGTCATGATTTCATGACTTAGATTTTCGTCAGTTGATGCTCACTTTGGCAATTCTGGGGTTTAGGGGCCATGCACTGTTTTGAACTGCACATTACACTCATTGATATTTTAGGTTTCCGTTACAGAAATGTATTCTGACATGTTTCAGCTTCTCAATGACACCACTGTGAACCAAATTTGGCAATCAATATTGAAATCATTGCCATAAATATTGCCTGATGCACGATTGCATGATGTCTACGTACAGAAATTACACATTTACCAATTCCCTACTCGCCTGCGTACTCCCCGATACGAAAACATGTAAGCCTAGTGTACAAATAATCATCTGCTGAAATTAGCCAGTCGAAAGCTGGCATCTAAGATGATGCTCTTGGGCCCAGTTGCGAGAGTTGAAGTAATTTCCCCGAATTGTATGCCACTTTGCATTTAAAGGCAAGTCCATTACTGAAAGGCTGTTTCAATTTGGATGCAAATAATCCATATCAAATGCAACTATAATTAATCAAAAGCAACTTTGCATTTGATTCAGATCCATCACAAAGTTTTGGGTGATAAATGTGTTTAGTGTGAATATGCGTTTAATCGCAGGTCAAATTCCTAGTAATGAAGCACAGTCCAATACTGTATACGCCGAATATTTCGCGAGGTTTTTATTTTCGCGAATTCGCGAGTCGGGTGCTATTCATAAAATTAAAAAGACGCGAAAATATTGACTCTGATCCCGATGTGGATGTGACGTACGCGTGCACATTTCTCCGTTCAGTGCAGGACTCCACAATCACGAATTTAATCACTCGTAAAATCATCGGGAATTCCCGATTCATAAAAATTTAGACTAGCGAAATATATGGCGTATACAGTAGATGTTTAAGAAGCCAGCATACCTTGACAGTGACAACGCATCATATTTGCTGACTAATTTCAGCAGGAACATAATATGACAGAAAAATCTGTCTGTCCGAAAGAGTTTTTTTCATCATTTCTGTGAAGCCAGACATTGTCTCTGCGGAACGTGTCCCCAATGACAAGATGATACAGACCGATGTTTATGTCAACAGGAACATATGCTTCCACCAGGTCCGTGTGTGAGAGTCACAACTCATGCACGTAAAAGATCCCGCTTCATTCATTCATTGCAAAGAACAGGGTGTTTAACCCGGTGAAGTACACTGTAGTCACGTCTAACATCCAATCGGACCCCATGGAAAACCAGCTTAGTGTAGCTGAATATTGGGGTATTAAGCCATCTTCTCAGATGGAAAATGAACAAACAAACAAAACAGGCATACATGCAAATACGCATGCCAGTTTGAGCAATTATCAAACTGGTATTTATCACATTATTCATATTGAATCCTAAATTTCTGCATGCACTGCAGGCAATATCTACAATGTACACTGTATGTCAATAATTTCATTAACTAGTTTAGAAGTTGCATTGTAATGATATCATAGAAAAGCTGAAACATGTGAGAATATAATTCTATAACCTAAAATATCCATTGGAGTCTTTTTGCTGTCAAAACCTGAATGTGTGGGCTGTGGCCCCGAAGCCTGTCTGTAGCCGTACCCTGCCCTGCGGCGCGCCTGCCACTCCACTGCCCTGCCTGGTCCTGGATCATGGATTGCACTGCCCTCCTAAGCTCCTGTTATTTATCATGTTACGAGTATCATTCATGACATCATGTAATAATATCACTTATCAGGGAGGTGAAGTCTTACGTACGTCTTCGTAGGCCCTAGCGAACTCGATGACGATAGTTGAGCCAGTTATGCATTCTAAAGACACTAGGCTTAGGGCTAGGCACTAGACTATTCTTGACTAGATCTAGATCTAGGCCTATACGAGGAACACAAGGGCCATTTTTACACATAAATAATAATACACTAGGCCTAGCGTTCGTTACTCCGTTAGCACGGTTTACATAGAAGTAGAACCTAACGTTACATGTAAATTACTACAGTTTGGATACAGCGGCTTACACAGTAACCGAATACACCGTTTTCACAGGATTACTACATTCAAGGTTCAGTCATTGTCAGTAACATAGCATCATGTAATGTTCATTCGCGGTTGCACTACATGACATGGCTAGGTCACGGGACAGCGGCGGCGGCGTGGCACCACCAACTGTGGCTCGTCATTTGGCAGCAGATCAAGCTCGAAAAGCAGACTCATCCAGTCTATTTCTGAAGAATAGTGGCAATCGTAAGAAAGAACACGTCCCCCTTACCTCTCTTCTGTCACCGCATGGGCATAAAATCCCAACTGACGTTTTCATTCGGTCGCCGCAACAAGATATTACACAATGCAGGTCTTTGAATGTTTGTTTTGATTCGTAGATTGTGAGTTGCTCACAATGCAAACCACTTGCACACTACACACCGCACTGTGACCTACTACGTACTATAGTACTCGTACGATTGTCAGCAAGGCTGTATAAAAATTGCCAGTTGAGGGCGTTTAGCATAAATGGGCAACTTACATTGATTTGACTTTTCGTATACAGCATGTGGAAACTGATTTATGACAATTTTGTGGTAAGATAATTTGGTGTTTGGACGATGACAGAAATTTTGTGACTCAAAGTCTAGTTGTTTTAATGATGGTTTTGTTGAAAAAATGAAAACAATTACACATTACAGATTACAAATACACACTGTTGTTGCTGTGTTGGAAAAAAAGAAAGAAAGAAAAGGGACCCTATTAAAAAATAATTTGTCCCAAACGATACTGACATCAGATCTGACCATGTTATTTACATTGTCGTGAAAATGTCTCCACGAAGGAGCTCATAATGAATGTCTCCAAGAAGGAGCTCAACAGAATGAATGAATACACACTGTCAATATGATCTCGTAGTGGAGGAATCGAAAAATACTAAGTAATGTTTCGCGGCAAGGTCAGAAAATACAATGTTGATACACAAAGAGTGTGTTGATACAAAGTGGTTGTATTATGAAAGAGGAGTTTTCCAAAGTAGGTTTTGAATAAGGTCATTTTGTTCCTTTGTAGACAAGACGCAGAAAAATACAAATATTCGATGTTTAGATTGCCCAATAGTAAAAAGGATTGTGGCATATGAAGTCATTTGAAATTAATTTATGTTCACATACTAGGAATTATGGTAGTGATATTTGGATAACTATTTTAAAATGAATATCCGGCTAGCAAGAACTTACGGAAAGAGTCTAAATTTTGAAAGTAAAATGATTATTTTCATTTCTAGGAAACATGGCACTCTGCCGTCTGTACAAGAAGTGATAGATATGTTGAAAGCCTGAAGAATTATATAAAATAGCCATCAATAAGGGAAACTTAGGGTGCATTCTATACAAGTATGGAAACATTAATCAGATACTCTGATCATAAAATGGTATTGAATTTCGTACTTTTAATGTGCAGACATGCAAGAGCAGGATGCATACCTACAATGTTCTTGTGTGTATGTGAGTGGGTAGGCCTATTATAAGCGTGTGACATTTATGAGTGTGTAGGGGGTGGGGGCCCATGAGTTTGTTGGGAGTCCGCCCCCCCCCCCGTTGCCCTCCCTCCCCCCCCCCCCCCCCCCCCACACACACAGTGTTCTTCATTCTTCTTCTTTTTTTCGCCTTCTCCTTATGAGAATTTAGAATGCCTTCACTTACCTGTCATGCATAGATCCAAATCAAATCGCTGTAACAAGTCAATCTTAATCACAGACTTAAACACCGGGCCAATAGGCTATAGGTCTATTCTCTGTCAAAGAGTTCACTGTGTAAATAGCATCTATCAAATAAAAAAGAAAAGACCAATATTAACAAACCCTGTTTCATTTTTGGTTGAAATATACGAACACACTAAATTACAAATATCTTTATAGGTAGGCCTATGGGGATTTTGTGCGTTTCAGAATAATGTAATGGGAACCTTCGGAATCGCGAACTTTATTTCATTTTCGAGTTAACGTATACATGCGCCCCTTCGAAGATTATTTTGGAGTTGTCGGTCTCGTAGTTGCTTGCTTACAAGACAGTATTCATTGCTTCTTTAGCGGCCACAAAACATGAATTATAATGGAAATTAAAACGATAAGTTCTCTTGTCTCCTGAAGACAGCATTCGATTCAACTCATTATGGCAACTACTCGGTTGTTGCCATGTGAACAGACTTATGCATATATACATTTAGTTACATGCTCTCTCAAATTCCTGCCCATCGGTGTTTTTCCTTCCACTTCTAGTAAGACCTTCGGTCGTGTCGCATAGAGTCATAGTTCCCCCTTCTTTCTTTCTTCTTTTTTTTTTTTTTTTTCATGCGGCATTGCAGCTGGCTGGTATATCACATATAGGAATTGCAATTGATTCATGTTTTCCATTTTTCGAATCTTTCCCCGTGTCTATGGAAGCCGGAATGTTTAAATCCTAGTACGTTGTATTAACATTATCACTCCCACACGTCCCATGTCAAAATTGCTATTAGAGCAACTGCTATAGTGTGCAGCATGTGGTTACTTGTTCTCATTTTATCACACACATACATAATATTATGTGAGAAGAATCTTCTGTACCCCCGAGTATTAATAGTCATTCTCTTTTGTTTATCCTTACTTTTGGTATATTGTACCCGTTCTCCTCATCCTGTTCCCCATACTAGGCTTTTGTTGGGACCTATACACTCATCAAGCTTTGCTTTTTAGTAGGTTTCATCGTATTTCTCTTTGCATCCTTTACTTTGATTGAAAATGTCATGTCGACCGCTATAATATGTTTGTATTCCTATTTCTGTATGTATATATCCAAGCTGGACATTCTGTATTATATATTTTGTTATATATCATGTATATTCCATCGAGAAATACGAAAATAGAATTGAAATTGAAATTGAGATTAAGTTTAGGAAAGTGTTTAAAAAATTACAGCTCGTTATTCCGAAGGTTCGTTATTCCGAAGGCTCTTTATTCCTTAGGATTCGTTATTCCGAAGGTTCATTGTTCCGAATTTCATTTTCGGATTAACCAATCTTCGGAGTAACGAACCTTCGGAATAACGCAACAAATTTTCGGATTAACGAACCCTTTTTCATTTTCGGATTAACGAACCTCTAGGTATAGGGAATTTGCGTGTTTCGGATTATACCTTTCGGAATAACGCCGAACCTTCGGAATAGCGAACTTTCGGAATAACGAACAGCACCCAAAAATTCAATAGGCTCGAAACATGGGAGTGGTAAAACTAACAAAACTGAATAAAGTAGGATGATTGTAAAGCTAGGGTATATCGAAACTGTTATACCTTGGTATATTCACAGCAGTGATGGATTAGGGGGAGGGGGTTATAGGGGTTAAAGATAATAAAAAGTTTTGGTACCTCAAAAGTGTCCTTGAATTTCCTCGTCTTAGTTTGTGTTTCAGGTTAAAGTACATTTCATATAACTAACACTGTGAGACTTACTCGCCCCAAAGTGCTCTCATGTCTTAGTAATCATGCAATTAACTGCGATCAGCAGCCCCATACGCATAGCGACCAGCAGTCCCATACGCATAGCGTAATTGGGCTTCGCATTGTAGCATTCAGGATCATGACAGATTTAGTATCGCAGGGTAAATGTCAACTTAAAATCCCATAAATTCTTCAATTTGAAGACTTACCAATTAACTTGAAGTATTGAAAACAGGCTTCGGGCAACGTTTGGTTCTGCTAATAGTCCCTTTCTGTTCGAATTGATGACTGAATGTGACTCGGTCGACAGGACCTTAGGAGAGCTACATATACAGTACACTGAACACTACAGCCAGTGCATGCGAACACAGTCATCACATGCACACAAATTTCAAATCAATGAACGGATAAGATGTTTGTGTGCGCATGCGCTGGCCATATGGTATCCAGTGTATGTAGCTCTCCCAAGGTCCTCTCGACTGAGTCACATTCAGTCATCAATTCGAACAGAAAGGGACTATTGCAGGGATGCCAAGTTCAAGAAATTTTTATGAGTGAGATTTTCATGACTCGGCATCGCTCGGCATCTCGGCGCGCGAATGTGCCAGCGAGCGAGGGTGTGGGAGGGTTTTCTCCCCCGGTGGCCTCCCACGGTAGGGAGCTTTTTCAATTTTTGGCGATCAGGTGCATACTTAAGTGACTATTTTTTTTTACTTATTTTGAAAGACAAGAGGGAAATATACCTGGTACCTTCATTTGCAACTGTCACTTTAATCTATGAGCTATGCTCATTATTATAGGCCCAAGTTGCAGACTTTGCCTGATGCGTGAGAAAAATGGGTGCCATGCGTGAGATCGTGAGACGGCCCCTAAATGCTTGAGTCTCACGCAGAATGCGTGAGACTTGGTAGCTCTGCTATTGGCAGAACCAAACGTTGTTCGAAGCCTGTTTTCAATACTTCAAATTAATTGGTAAGTCTTCAAATCGAAGAAATTTTTGGATTTTAAGTTGACATTTACCCGCCATACCAATTCTGTCATGATCCTGAATGCTACAATGCGAAGCCCCATTACGCTATGCGTATGGGGCTGCTGGTCGCAGTTAGCTATGCGTACAATGGGCTGCACGCTGCTGGTCGCAGTCAGTGGTTTCGTACAATATTTATCGACGCTGGACAGCGTCGGCTCTGGTACGAAACCATTATTGCATGATTACTAAGACATGAGAGCACTTTGGGGCGAGTAATTCTCACAGTCAACGTACTTTAACCTGAAACACAAACCAAGACAAGGAAATTCAGGGAAGCTTTTGAGGTACCAAAACTTCTTCTTTCGTTGTGATAATTGTTGTTGTTGTTGTTGTTGTGGTGGTGGTGATGGTGGTGGTTGTTGTTGTTGTTGTTGTTGTTGTGGTGGTGGTGGTGGTGGTGGTTGTTACTGGTTGTCAGCGGATTTGGGGAGAAAAGTGTCACCAAAAATGTGAAGACCTTTTTTTTTATTTTATTTTTTTAAATTTATAATAGTAGCCCTATGTTTCTTTTGCTTGTCATCGGCATGCATTGGGTCAACCATATATAGCAAAAACCATCCGCCCCTGCACAGGAGTAGATTTGAGAATATTGTTTTACTGATGCCACAGCATCACTTTCTCCCGTTGCAAATTATCACATCGATTGTTCAATCGATATTAAAGGGATCGTACAGTTTTGGTTGAGACCTAATTTCAGGTTTCTAACATTTGTTGATGAGATAATGAGAAACCTCTTATAAAATATAAAAGAGCATGTAATTCTATGAGTAATTCAACATTTATTTGATAAAATTGATTTTGAAATGGCTGAGATATTCAAAAAAGAGCGATTCTAATAAAGTGTGGGACCCACACTTTATTACAATCGCTTTGTTTTACTTTGTTTTTGGATGTTTCAGTCATTCCAAACCCAATTTTCATCAAATAAACTTTGAATTCCTCTTAAAATGGTATGCTCTGTACTATATCATAAGTGTTTTCTTGGTATCTCGCAAAAAGTTAAAAGCCCAATTCTCATCTCCACCAATACTGTACCATCCCTTTAATACATTCTCCCTTTACATTGCACAAATAAAGAGTGTTGGCTCAAGGGACGACCAGATAGTTTCAGGTACAGCTGTACCACAACGCTGCCCTGATGTTTGCTTACCAGAGCCAAAACAGTTTGGATTTTTAATCTTCATATTTATCTTGACCAATTTAACATTTCGAGATAAACGGTATTCATATGGAAAATGAGTCGTAATAACTTATACCATCGCAACGACGTATTTGTTTAAAGGGGACCTCCGGATGATTTTCAGACTTTTACATTTGAACAACTATATATAAATCAAACTGAATACAGAGTTGCAGAATTTATAGTGATTGGGATAAGGAATATGAGAATGTTTTCAAAATTTACAACAACTTGCAACGAACAAGGATGATGACGTGACAGCCTCACCATAAGAATGCGTGAGTTGGGGCTCAAGGAAGCAGAACAAAAGAAGAAGGCATGCATAGATTTTTCACAGGTGAACTTGTCGAGCAAGCGGTATTGTAATGCAATTACACTGTTACATTTCTGAAATATATGAGGCTCTGATGTCATCAGCACTGTTCAGTGTAATTTGTTCAAGATTTTCAATTGATTGGTTTCTCTTCTCAAGGACCACAATAAATTCCATGAATCTGTACATGGACCTGTTGATTTATGTACTACATGATGTGAAATTATGAAAATCATCCGGAATGCCCCTTTAACTCTTCACGTTTTGAATGCGAATGCATGCAGAACAACGTTTTGTGTGTGCTTTGTTTGTTTGTTTGTTTTTTCTTCAATGCGTGGAATTGTGTTCTTTAATTGAAAACAAAACTCAACTACTTCTTCTGTTTTCTCATAGTGAGGTAGTTGATTATTTTTGCAACCATTACCAGGGTACCGCGGTGGACACGTTGCAACGGACACGTACTAAAAACTCAGCTAGAAGTTATATTACCAACGCATGTGCCATCGAGAAGAGCTGCGAACAGCCAATAGATGAGTCCAATAGCTTGAATGAGCTCATACGACCAATATAGCCTCATAAGCCTTACGCACAGTAAGGGATTCCCTCGGAAAAGCAAGCGACACTTCCTTAATTCTTGTAAATAGCCCCCCCCCCAAAAAAAAAAAGTATTGCGTTATGAGTTGTAAACTAAAGACTTAACTAAGATCATATAAAACAGTTGTTTCTTAGGATTTCGGCTTTCTGCAAAGTGAATATATCCTCAATATATATATATATCCTCAATACACTTCGTAAGCACAATAATGGTAACGCCGCGGGAGGTGGAAGTTTATTGAGTGCATTGGGCATTTCTGGTCGCTCTTAAGAAATGAATGATATATATACCATTATCTTATGCGATTATGTATTTCGACTGCACAAACAAGCAATCAAGAAGCAATACATATTCTTACACCTCATACAAATAAGTATAATGGTATAAAAGATAATGAATATAATGGTAATGACGGTGACAATGATGATGCCAGCTAAAATGATGGCACTACCAAGCATATAATCTTATTGGTATTTGTTGTCTTTGCTTTACCATGACAATTAAAACCATCATCATTAGGTAATGATTATCACCATCATTACCGCACTCTTTTCCACAGCGGTCTTTCGTGTTCTCGGAATGTGATGGCAAAGACGCGGGCATGATTTTTCAACATGGTCCCTTAGCAATAGCTCCCATTGATAGCGCACGAACATTCCGTGTGTATTTGTCTCCTATAATCTGGAGGCGGGCGACACGCCCCCCCCCCCCCCCCCCCCCCCGCCATTGCAAATTTGGTATAAAATCTCTTCGCGCAGGACGCACACAACCACTCTGGACATGTTGGCGAGGAACGCTGTTTCATAGTTGAATCAGACATACCAGGGGCGGGTTCTCAATAATTGTCGATTTTGATTGATCACAACAAAAGCAAACATGCGGGAAATCGTCCATTTACAGGTCGGCCAGTGCGGGAATCAAATCGGAGCAAAGGTGAGTACATTTACCCAGTTTCTCGTTTTCCTGCATGGTTACATTCTGTCGTGAATTCTATACTGTACAATATTTTCAAGGCGTCACTTCAAAATAACAACGTCAGAAAATCTGTTTCATTTGGAGGCCAGACTGGAAAAATGTCGAATAAGTCAGATAAAGGAAGAGCGTTGTAATTGAAACTATACTTTTTTTTTCTACTGCAAACCCCATTTATCATGACATTTGAGAGCAAGGTATTTAGGGCTATATAGGACTCTGTAGCCAAATTTCAAATTAGAAGCTGAATTCTCACCTCAACCAATACTATACCATCCCTTTAACAGAGTGCCCCACGTACCCACCCCCACCAGAGAGAGAGAGAGAGAGAGAGGGAGAGAGGGAGAGAGAGAGAGAGAGAGGCAGGTACGTGTGGACAGAAGAGCCAATACGAAGTGTGCATGCGAATAAATTTACTGAAAGTTGGCATACGTGCGAAGCCACAGTGCTCTTTGGACTCGACTTTTGAATACCTTATCAGGGTAAACGGTTATGCTTGGGGTTTACTCCTGATTCTTGAATACCGACTTGTTCCAGTTAATCCTGTTTGGAATACAGATTATGACCAAACAGTGATTAGCATAACGGTCCTATACATCGTGGTCTCTTGTCGATATTTTAAAAAATGCACACTGAAAACTTTTGCGCGCCATTGTAATACAGGGTTGGACTGTGACCCTTGGTACGCCTAACACATTTTGTCCTGCAACTCCTCCAAATCAAACCGAATTTCTAATGTCCCTAACCAGAAAAAGTTTTTTTTTCCCCTTTAATATCGATGTGGTTTTTCCCTACATTTGGTTCATTTTGATTTACAGTAGACCGAGAAATTGACCAAATTTAGCTTTTTAAATTGAGACAATCCTTGCCTTTGACAATGCCTCAAAGACCTGTGAATAAAAAGACAAAAGAACTTAAAAAGATCTGAACAAAATTACAGTTCCAAAATGGTGACGAGTGATTTAATTGTCGTCTATTTCTGAGCCAAATAATAGAGGAAAATAACTTCTCCATAAAACTCCGAAATCAAGGAAACATTGTGTGTTATAAATAGGCGTTGTCATGACATCAGTAGTATAAAAAAAAAAAGATATAGGGCCTACAACCAAAAAAAAAAAAAATCGCCTAAAGAAGATACAGTTAATTGTCCTTGTTTCATATAAGCTGGTCATAGATAATATGTCTTGTTTGATCATTTCGAATAATTACTCCCATTTCATAATTTGGCGATATTCATATCAATCCATCTGTCTATAAAATTTCGCACATTGAATGTACAAATAGCTACACCTTCTGTCAAAAACTAATCTACCCGACTGTTTCCCTCTTGGTTTCTTTATCCAGTCATCCAGAAGTGTAACATATCCCTTTATCTCTTAGTCTCACTCATCTATCTGTCTATCTATCTATCTATCTATCTATCTATCTATCTATCTATCTATCAATCATATTTAGCCATCTATCGACCTATCCATCTATCTGTTGTATACATGATGCGCGTGTATTTAAATGTACTTACTTATATCTATTTACATATCCATCTGTCTATCTATGATCCTTCTTCTTGCACATAATCCAAGGAATCTCCTCATTGGCACTCCCTTTTGATCCCCTCCATGGTAGAGTACGTTAATCATCTTTGCATTGCCCACTATGACCAGGTATATTTGAGCTTCCTTCTTCAAGGAGGGCATGCAGGCTGGGGAGTATAATTATATTATTATCTCACTTTCTTATTCTGGCCTGGTGTAAATATTTCTGGCATCTCATAAAGTGACAAAATTTTTATTTGCTTTTAATAGAATAATAAACTTATATCAGTCAGAGTTGGCAAAACAAGCGTAAATGATCCATGCGGAAGTAACGAAAAAGTAGGGGCTCCTTACCATGCTTACACCTTTTCGCACACAGCACACTTTTGCTCCTCTGAGATTTGGCATATACTTACATGAACCCCAGTGGCGGATCCAGAGGGGGCGCACTGGGCGCGCGCCATCTTTATTCTGGGTTGAAATAAAAAAAAAAAAAAAAATGGGGGAGGGGGGGGGGGCGTGTGTGTCCCCTTTGATTTTGTAAAGGCGCCTCCCCTTTACAGAATTCCTGGATACGCCCCTGCACACTATAGTGCACACACACTGATACACGTCTTGTATGGGCCTATTGTTTCTTGTTATTTCCCGTAGTAGAAAAGAAACTTGAAATCTCACCATTTCCCTCTATATACTTTTAACCTTTCATTATTACGTTGCCGACAAAGTTCTGGGAGGTGACGTGCGACGAGCACGGCATCGACCCGGTCGGGAACTACCAAGGCGACTCCGACCTCCAGCTCGAGCGGATCAACGTCTACTACAATGAGGCTACCGGAGGGAAGTACGTTCCTCGAGCCGTTCTTCTCGACCTCGAGCCCGGCACCATGGACTCAGTTCGATCAGGGCCCTTCGGCCAGATCTTCAGACCCGACAACTTCGTCTTCGGCCAGAGCGGTGCGGGCAACGTGTGGGCAAAAGGCCATTACACGGAGGGAGCGGAGCTCATCGAATCCGTGCTCGACGTCGTGAGGAAAGAAGCGGAAAGTTGTGATTGCATGCAGGTAAGCAATTCTGAACCTCCGAAATCCTTTGAGTGAACCCAGATACGTGATGTGATGTGGCATAATGTAAATCAAACACAGCAGATAAGTTTAGAAACCTTTGAGAATTAAGGATATCATGCACTCGATCTTATAAAACAAAAGTAAGTAAACAGTGATGGGAAAAAACGGGAATTTTAATTACTAACTGAACGAAAATAAAGACGGAAATGAAAGGACTAAACTTCACAAGGTCAGTTAGAGCAAAGAAAGAGGGGAAAGAGGTCAACACTGACATCTACAGAATATCGAGTGACCCCTTTTTATTTTGGAGTATTCTATGCATCCTTTTGGCTTATGTTTAAAAAGATCATAAACACGATTTTCCTTTGTGTTAATTAGCAAAGTATAACCGAACAATCAATGCAATAACAAAGCGCATTTAGTCAAAACGTGCATGTTGACCTAAATATAATTTCGTCACTTTTAACAGGGATTTCAGTTGACCCATTCTCTCGGCGGTGGTACGGGGTCAGGGATGGGTACACTGCTGATCAGTAAGCTGAAGGAGGAGTACCCAGACAGAATCTTCATGTCTTTCAGCGTCATTCCATCGCCTAAAGTATCCGAAGTCGTCGTCGAGCCGTACAACGCCACATTGTCAGTCCATCAGCTCGTGGAGAACACGGACGAAACCTACTGCATCGACAACGAAGCCCTGTACGACATCTGCTTCCGCACGCTGAAATTGACCACGCCCACATACGGGGACTTGAATCACATTTTGTCGTACGCAATGAGTGGCGTCACAGCAAGCCTTCGATTCCCTGGACAACTCAACGCTGATCTCCGCAAACTTGCCGTCAACATGGTTCCATTCCCCCGTCTTCACTTCTTCATGCCCGGTTTCGCTCCTCTGACCAGCCGAGGTAGTCAACAGTACCGTGCCCTCACCGTACCCGAGCTCACCCAGCAGATGTTCGACGCCAAGAACATGATGGCGGCCTGCGACCCGCGCCACGGACGCTACCTCACAGTTGCCACAATGTTCCGAGGTCGCATGTCCATGAAAGAAGTCGACGAACAGATCCTCAACGTCCAAAACAAGAACAGCAGTTACTTCGTCGAGTGGATCCCCAACAACGTCAAGTCGGCCGTCTGTGACATCCCGCCACGTGGTCTCAAAATGTCGGCCACATTCGTCGGAAACAACACCGCCATCCAAGAGATCTTCAAGCGCATCTCCGAGCAGTTCACCGTCATGTTCAGGCGAAAGGCTTTCCTCCACTGGTACACTGGTGAGGGCATGGATGAGATGGAGTTCACTGAGGCTGAGAGCAACATGAACGACCTGGTGTCCGAGTACCAACAGTACCAGGACGCCACAATAGATGAAGAGGGGGAATTCGATGAGGAGGAAGGCGAAGTGGACGAAGAAGCCTAGGACACTAACCCCTTGGTCGATGGACTGTTGTCTTACAAAAGAAAAGGAAAGAGAAGAGAGGAAATCACGCAACCCCCCCCCAAAAAAAAAAACCAAACAAACAAACAAACAAACAAACAAACAAACAAACAAAACAGTTCATGTCTTCGTGAACACCTATAATTCTTGGGATATCATAGCGTTTGATTACCTTCAGTAGCGAGGTATTTGTAAGCACCAGTATCACTTTTCTTTCCATTCACGGTAAGAATCCAACTTGATAACATAAAGAAATAATGCTGCAACTGATTGACAAATTGCACTATATATAGACATAAATATTTTGCATTCAATTACAATAAAAACAACAACAATTTCATTAATTTGAAAAAAAAAGAAAGAAAAATAAATGCTATTGGCGCTTTCGTTTTAGATCAACGAAGACATCAAGCTTCACATCTCCGGTATGACGAGGTGCTTTTTATTTACAGTGGCTATACGTAAATACGATGATACGAATAGAAAATCAAAATGGAAATTCAACCATTACACATCAAATCTATCCAGCTCGTAAAGCTTCTTACCTTTTCAACTCATCTCATGGGAGGGAGAGGGGTAACTCGCAGTTTTCCGAGTTATCAAGACAACGCGCGCTTCGCAGGTTCAAGGTTTTACTCTTCTCACGGTAATTACGGGATGTGCCAACGTAACTTAAACGTTATGCCAACGGAACTTAAAGTCAGCTTTGAAAACTGGGAACTGACATCTACATTCAAGAGCATTTTATTTAAAAACGTCTTCAAAACGTCTTTTCACAAATCCACAATGATCCCCAAACGCAAAATATTACCTCATGAGTACGATGATTGTATCAATAAAGTTTTATAGATTTTTTCACAGTACACGACTCGGACTTCGTGCACGTTGAATGATGATGGCGTTTAAAGTTTGTGTTTGTGGATTTCAGGGTGAATAGCGCAAAAGATCCTTAAATAAAGGGTGCGCTCAAGATCTCTGATAACACTGTGTGGTAAGTAATCGGTGTGTCAACTAAGATAGATTACTGTGATGCGGGGCTCATAGCTGTTTAAATCATCGTATTATAATGTATCGAACTACAGTCATAGATTACTTGAGTGTGTGACATACTACAGTGTAGTAGTGATTGAATACCGTAATGCCCGTTAATGCATGCATATGTGTGTGTACGTGTGTGTGTGTGTGTGTGTGTGTGTGACCCATAGAAGTGACGAATGTATAGGCCCTATTAGTCAAAGAGATTACATATCTATTATGTAACCTCTTTGATAGTAACCTCTTTGATACTAGTGTTCTTTGTAATTTAACCAACCTAGTACCACCAATTCTATTTGGCAGTGAAAATATAATACGCTGAGTCTTCTTTGACGTCACTCAGTTATAAGACGTGGTATATACGTCCACTCCACGTAGGCCTGCAACAAATAGAGCACGATCAAACAACTTAATAATACATAAAAGAATTAATCTGCAAAAACAAGACAGAAAGTAAGAAAGATATTTTAAAGTTTTACATATGCGTACATTAGATGATTTTTGTCATGTCATCACAAGTCTCTCATTTATTAACACTTTACCCTTCACTAAATTTCTCTTTTACAAAAATTCACGAAATACGAATTGCATATGTCTCAGGGCCGGCGGAGCGTTTTCAAAAGTGTGGGGGCCCACTTCCGGGTTTCATGAGCTATAACAAGCAAAAAAAGAAAGAAGAAAAAAAAAAAAAGGTCCTCGGCTCAAAAAAATGAATAAATAAAGGTCTTCAGTGGAAAAACATAACCTTACCGCGCTCACACTTTAAAGGTCCAGTTTACCTTTGGGTGCAGTGATTTCAAAAATGTTCAAGATATCACATTTGATGCATATGTGTAGGTCTGTTGTATCACAAAACATCCTACCATATAAAATTTTTGCAATAAAGCCTAAAATATGAGGAGATATCAGCATTTCTCTCAATAAACCATAACTGTATACGGTTTAGTCTGGAAGCATTCTTATTATAACTATTGTTCACATTTTGGGTATTTAACAATACTTAACATCAATTATACGAATTCAAATTTTTACAGTGGTTGTTTCTATCCCTAACTCACATTTTAGAACTATTTTAAAGCACTAATGTTGGGTTTTTGTTTCATCTGCAAATGTTAAATTATGCCTTTAAGATCTCTATCTATTTCTATTTAGTGCCACTTACGTACTTCCGGGTTAAAAAAAAGTGGGGGGGGGGGGGCAAAGTGATGACAACTTATGTATTCCTTTGTATGGTGCACAAAAAGTGTGGGGGCCCGAGCCCCCACGGCCCCAACGGTTCTGCCGGCCATTTGTCTATCCACAATTTAGAGGTTGTGACTATTTAGCAGTGATTATACTTTGTAAGGTAAAGTTGGGGTTTATAGAGTTATAATTGTTGAAATCATGGACAAAATGAAAAATATTGATATTTTCAAGGACGCACGGAAAGATCGAATAGCTGTGAGGCAATGCCATCGCCTAGATTAATTTGCACTTGAATTGGAGGTCCTTGTGAGAGATGTTAATGTTTTACGAAAACATGTTACACTTTAACAAGGATTCCATTAATTTCTTGGAATAGTTAATGTTAATTACACATTTCATTGTTTCGTTTGGAGGCTCGACTTTATTGACCTTATTCTAATCAACTTAAATGCAGGTCAAGTGGAGCCTCTGTTAACTTTATTGTTCTTCTAGTATAGCAAAGGATACATACAGATTCGAGATCGTCACCATTTTACACATACTGCCATGCAGCTCGATTTCCTACACTGTATGAATGCATTATGTCCGTGTCTCTTTCCAGCTTGCCTGCCTGCACACTATTATAGCAAACTCATGACTATCCCACTAAAATAAACATCTCGCGGCATGTAAACACACACCTGGATTTCACCATTCATTGCCGAATGGCGCATTGTAGTTGGACTTTGAAATATTTCTGCCGATAACCTTTCGTCTGCACGAGTTTACCACCGATAATACGTGGTGGCTTCTACATTTATAGAGATACATGAACAACCCACACATATGACGCCGATTCACTTCTATAGAATTTAAAATGGGAAAAACATGAAATTAATAAAACGCGATTCAAGTTATAAATGCGCACCAACTTATCTGAAAACATAACAAATACTGCACATTGCCAGCCTACACGTAAGTTGAGGGACCACCATACCCTTAGCATACTGCACAAGCTTAAACGGAACTTCACGGGGATGGTCATGGAATTGATAGCATTATGATCGGAACACTGCAACGAGGACGTTTAAAGGGGGATAAGTCATTCTGATTATATAGACTGGAAAGTACAAAACATGTGAAGTCCGTTCCGAAGTTGTACTCATTTTGTTTCCAGTATCTTATAATCAATCATCAGTTAATAATGGATCGTGGTAGCCACGTTTAACTCCACGGACTAGCTGCGACGGGGTTTTATCAATATAGTTTTTCCTACTTGTTATGTGTCTCTGGAAATGACGCAATAGTAATGGATTTTCATTCTTTATCTTAGAAATAGAATAAGGCACATTGGAAGGCAAAAATGGAACCGACATCCGTTGAGGAGTCCTTAGGATTCAACCATTTGAGACAAATTTCCCTTGAAATTCAAGTTAGCTCTGCAATATAGATACTATAAGATACACTAACGCATTCTGCCACTTCTGTCTTGTTCTGATGCGTAGGAAAGAGAGAGAGACAAGAAAATGATATATAAATTGTTTACTCCAACCGGAAGGTGGTTGCTGCGGGCGAGGGATATCCTAGAAACCTCAACTTTCACTTCCTGAAATTGAAGAAAACAAATCTCAGAACGGCCTCACCTATACAGCCCGCAAATTTCGTCACCTTGGCCTATGATCGTGCGCTAAGTCATGGTCCATATAAAAATGCAAAAATCCAACAAAATAAAAATACTACAACTTGAAGAATAGCACAAATGTAGAAGTATTATTATTATTATTAGTGGTGGTGGTGGTGGTGGTAGTAGTAGTAGTAGTAGTAGTACTAGTAGTAGTAGTAGTAGTAGTAGTAGTAGTAGTAGTAGTAGTAGTAGTAGTAGTAGTAGTAGTAGTAGTAGTAGTAGCAGCAGTAGTAGTTTTAGTAATAGTAGCAGTAGAGTGCACTGACACAAACTGCATGTGGTTTGCAATAAGCTGGTTTGCAAATACAATACTGTACTTAACCCTAGAAAGGGCGGGGGGGGGGGGGGGGGGGAGGGGGGGGGGAGGGGAATCTGCCCACTCCTTAATCAGTCAATCAATCAATCAATCAATCAATCAATCAATTAATCAACCAACCAATCAATCAATCAATCAATCAATCAATCAATCAAACAATCAATCAATCAATCAAACAAACAATCAATCAATCAACCAATCAACCAATCAATCGATCGATCAATCTTTCAATTTCAGGATATAGGGTGAAAATGTTTTTACACAGACAAGTACATGTACTTAGCACGTGACTGCTATCATTACACCTCAGAATATCGGCCTCCTCAATGAGGTTTCTCTCGTTGTCTCCCTTGTCTTCAAACAAACCATGTTTGCCAATACTTTCAATTACAGGTATTATTAGCTGGAAGCCTTGTCCAAGAAGAATAACCTCTTGATAGAAATGAGATCTAATCTTCCTGACAACCAGTCTCAATGAAGTGCTGCCATCGCTAAAATACAGATTGAATTTGAATTGAATTGAATTCAGACACTAGTACATTTAATCCATTCAGATCAATAACAAAACACATTGGTACATTCACATAAATGGAACATAGCTACAATGTATGCAAAGATCTGATAAGGATGTGTCAGGTAAAAGGTAAACAGGTAAGTTGTGTTGGGATGCCCTGATAACTCAGTGTGAATAAAATTGATACAAGAATGACGTACATACACACATACACACTTACAAACACGCACACACACACACACACACACACAAGAAAGAGATACACTTATACCTGAATGCATTACACAAAGAATCTACCACATAATACAATGATCACATGTAATACACCAATTAAATACTTATTTCAATATAAACATGTTTATTAAAAACAAACAACAGTCTGTGACAGCATTTCGACAAGTGTCAAAATATCTCACAATGATACAGAAAAACTGGGTGTCCGGGGTAGTTTGACCATCTATACCAGTGAAAAATACTCTGGGCTGCTAGTTTACATCACGTACGCTATAGCAGAGGCTTAAAGTCTCCTCTTTCAGCATTCTCAAATATATAAAATGAATTGAAAGCTTACGGCTCAATCCCGCTTGCGATAACCACAAACATAAAAATCATCGCGACCTCTGGGCATGGGGGCAAATCAGGCATTGACGTAGGGGTAACAACCCCCTCACCATCCACTTCTTGTTTCTCCACATCACCACACAACCATTCAGGGTCTTATCCAAGCTTGCCGCTGGCAAAGCTTTGCACATTATTGGTGATGTCCGAAAACAAACATTAAAAGAAAGAAAACAAACATGTGCCTCTTTTAAAACTGGTGCAGAGATTAATAAAATGTTTTCTTGGTATTCCACAAATGAAGATGAAAAAGTATACCCGCATCTCTGGCCAGCCAAGCCCTCTCTCAAAGAAATATCTGACATTTCTCGACTGCCAACAAAACGCCACATCAGCTGGAGAACCAATAGATCACACGTAACCTCTTCCTTGAGCAATGCTGACTGAATAATAAATTCTTCCCCCTTTTTCACAGGACCTTCTGCGATTATACTGTAACATTCATTTCTATTTTGGGAGGCTGAAATATTTGACATATATGTAAATGGTACCTGGGACACAAACAATCATCACTTGTTTTATTTAGGATACTGAACATCTCTCATTATTGTCAGTGCTACATATTGGTGAACTGTACCAATATGCTCACTCCAAAAGGAATATGATTACAAAATATCCCTTCATTCTTCAACTTTCAAATTCTCCAATTCTCAACAAGTAGTCTCCATATTTCGTTAAAAAAAAGACTATTCTCTTCCGAGATCACTGAAAATTAAATGATCACCGTGCTCCCTGCATGAACATAAGCAAAAAAACCCTCAATGAAGGCATGGCGTGAACGGTGACAGAAACTGTGCATTAACCAAATAAGAAGTACCTTCAATGTTTGACAAAGTAAGCTCTAAAAAAAAAGAAAGAAGCAAACCAATTGGTTCAATGCACTGCCATAATTTCAGATCGGTGGAAGCCTAAAAATAAAACCTGATAAAAGAGTGATATAACACACACACACAAGGCAGTTGTTTTGCTCTGAGAAATTATGTACTTGCACATTAATATACAATTTGTAGTTTGCTGTTCTTTATAAAGGTAGCTGTCACGTGACTTTCTTTGTGTATGTCATCACATTTTTGCACTACATAAAAATGTGTGTAACACGTTCATCATATATCTCTCATCGCTGACAGAAAACTTGCCATAACTTGTATGCTCAGATGTTTGTGTTTACGCCTGATGTACTCTTTTGTGCTCTGTTGCTTCCAGATTAAAAAGAAAAATCAGCACATTAAAACTTATACTCAGCATGCATAATCTTTAGACACAAGTACAAATGATATGATTGTAAAAACAATAAAAAAAAAAGGGAAGAAAACATCAACAGAATATGACATGATTTAATTTTCAGCACCAGCACTGCTCTCTAGTACAGAAGACTCTGCCATTCTTGTTACCCTGGTATAAGTCAGCTCGTAATCAGGTCATGGGTAGAAATGACCTTCTTTTTTTCTCAGATGGTTAGGCACTTCACTCATTTTGAAAGCAACATAATGCATAGTCTTGCCCATCGTAGCAATTTATTGAAGTCATGTTCAAACAAACCTTGAACTGCACAAACGAAATACGGTCAATTTACACTTGGGGAAAGCATCCATTTCACTGGTTTGCACTGATTCCATTAGCAAATCTTTACTATCAATATTGCCAAATACAAATGTGTAATAGGCTTTACTGAAAACCCTGTTGCTATTGTAAAGCAAGATATTTTCGCGGCATGAAAGTTTCACGAACAGGAGTGGGCGGCCTTTTTCACAGCATAAAATTTGTGCAAATTGCCACTAGCATTCAATGCATAAAGTGCAAACAAGAACTTTTGCGGGCATTTTAAAATTGTGAATCTTGGCTCTTGTGAAAATCGCAAAATCATAATGCATGTGAACATTTCCGGCTGTACAGTATCAGACGGATGCAATCTCAAGCATCATTTACAAGGATCACATGAATGATCATTTCATCACAGATGCTCTGTTGTTGGTAGAACAAATGATCTGATTCATTGGCAAAATGGAAAAATGAACTGACTTATTGCCAGATACCCTTTCACTCCTGTCTGGATCTTGTATTCCATAGTGCTTACATATCAAAAGATTGTAAAAATAAAATTTAAAAAAAAAAGAAAGGGGGGGGGGGGCTGTGATGATCAGTTGCAACATGCTGTCTTTTTCGTCCACTTTACAAGAAAATCACTGCAATGGCAACAGGAGAGTTGACAAAACTCCACTGATACATAGACTACCCATCTTTGCCAATCAACCCAGCCACATCTCCTGAAATCTCACATTGGAAACATTTCTTTCAAATAAGATACATTGGGCGCTAAAATTAGGAATGCAATTCCCCTTCACAACAATGTCTGTGGCAACCCAGAGCCTAAATCTGAATACCCCATACCTGATGCAGGAACAACTTGTCTTTTATGATAAGGCACATCACAGCTGTTGACAAATGGTAGGGAAAAGTGTATGTAAATCTGTCCCTCACAAGATATTTGTGCCAAGAACTTGCTTGTTAATGCTTACATAACTAGACCAGTCTATTGCAACAGATCTGCACGGCACTGGCTTTCAGTATTTTGATATAATCGAGCATAAACAGATCAACTTCTGCTCTACGAGTTCTACCCCTTGATTGATAGTATTGATGAGTCAAATCTTTCCATTACTAGCGATAATATTGCAACAACAAAAAAAAAAACAAACAAACAAACAATGATTAGGAGTATATTCCTTATCATCTTTCATGATTTCGCGCTCTAAAAAACCTAAATGCACAAAACTTTGGAGAAATCTCATTCCAAAAATAAAATTGTTTTCTTATGCACTCTGATGAAGTGGTGATGGCTGACATATAGCACCCTGTATTTGAATCATACATCTATATGCCAGTTGCCAAACAACGGGTGATAGATGACATCTTTCTTGTCAACCTTACAAATCGAAAGAGAATGTGTGCTACATATCCTGGCATTCTGTCATCTCTTAGGACCTGTGTAAGTCTACAATACATGTTTGTTTGTTTGCTTGTTTGTTTTTTTCAAGAAGTTAATGAGAGCTGCAAACCACTTCTTTATGAGGCATTGACACTCTGAAGTGGGTCACAAGTGTGTAGAAAAGATGTTACGTGAATTTCAGAGCTTTGTCACCATTTGCATTATACTCAAACTCCTAAGTCGAGTCATAGTAAATCATTCTTGCTATGACAGAAGGCAACACCCAGAGAATATCGAATTTTCCTCTCGAAACATACAGAGCAATATGAAGACAAAAACAAGAAAAACAAAATATTAGAGACTGCATGAGTAATAATTTGTATGCTATTTCTGTTATACCAAGGTACATTTTCATAGAATAAAGAGACTAAAATGGGGCGAGAATAAAACTCTAAGACATTAATGTCAAAATCAACGCTGAGTTAACATAGAATTTCTTATTCATTACTTCATTGGGTGGTGGATTTCTGGCCAAAAGCTCTGGCGTGCTTGCAGAGTCTGCGATGCCAGGAGAAGAGATGCGAGTGATGACGGTCGACCTCGCGAGGCTGAGATTTGAGATTGCGGGAGGCTCTCCTCCTACTTGAGGGACTGTGCCTGCATGAGGACCCTCTTGAGCTGCTTGGTCTGCGGGTGGTTCGGCTGGGTCTGGATGACCAGGGTCAGCTGGCGGCACAGCTCGGTCACCACGCCAGGCAGGTGCTCCTTGGTTACTGGGTAGGTCATGTCCACTGCCAGGAGGGCCTCGTCGATGTACCTGGAGGAAGGTCATATACCAGTGCCCCGTTTTATCAAAAGATATAATCGACTATAAATTTCCTTACCACACAGGCTGCCATAGACTTACCATAGAAATCAACTATATAATCAATTATGACTCTTCATAAAACAGGGCCCAGAAGAGGGAATGCATTCATCCTGCTGAATCCAAATCCTGGGGGGGGGGGGGGAATGACATACTCAAAACATTTCTGTCCTACCAGAAATTTGGTGCAGTCACCGCTGTTGTTTCGAGACTCATTATGCTGTAAAAGGGAAAATTTCTGTGCATTTTGTGCAACAAGAAACTAGCGCAATAATAAAGCACACAAATTCTTAATCTTCCTGGGTCAAAACTCACTAAAATATCCATGAGACATGCCATCCCCAATCTCACCTGTAAAATTATCCAAAGTCTCCTTTTTTTTTTCTGTCATGTGATTGATCACTGCTTTTCCTTCAACAGAATCCTTGTCTTCCCCAAGAATAGATAGATAATACGCTACTTTCAGCTAAAACTCGCACATCACCTCTAATGGAGGATGAGAATCAAGACATGAGTGAAGGTAGCGACTTACGTGCACTTGATCTTGGTGTGTGAGGCAAGGTCTTGTGACAGCTGCTGGATAAGTGAGAGAAGGACAGGCTGCTCCAGGAGGCACCCCTCGTCAGTGAAGATCGTATCGGGTGTCACCTCGTTGCAGGTGAAGACGATGACGCGCAGGTCGGATGCATTCAGTGCCTGGGAGGGGAGAGCGACAGTACGTGGGACAGCTCTATCAAAATACAGCATCTTACGTATGGACACTGAGATCATGCTCATGTAAAAATGATATCATACTCATGTAATAATATAATGTGGCAAAGTGAACCTTTCAGGTGTGATATTTAATGCAAAGAGCACAAAGTTTAGCTCTTGCTCTTCTGTAACCAGCCACAGCAATGTCACTTTTCTCTTCTAACAAGAGAGCTTAAAGATTTCAAAATTTAATAACTAACCTAATTTTAATCCTATTTCAATCAAATTTTCAAAGTTGTGCCAACCAAACTTTAAAATCTTTTTTCCAGACCCACTTTTATTTGGCTAGGGATTCCCCTTTTAGGGAGTGTATGAAGTCTAAGTAGCTTACGTGCTGGAAGGCTGCATTGATGTGCTTCTGCTCCAGCAGCTGCTTGATCTTGGCCTGGACGTGCTGGATGTCCTGGGCCGCTGGCACTGGGGTGGGGGCCTGGGAGCGGATGGCAGCCATCATCTCCTCCTGCAAGGTTGCCTGCTGCTTCTCTAGGGCATTGTTCATCTCCTCTCGCACCATCTCTCGCACTTTCTCCAGGAGCTCCCGTTTCATCCTGTTGGCATGGAAATCGGGGGCAAGGTTAATCTCTAAACCTCCTGCTTCCCATTTCATGAAAAAGATGTTGCAATACCAACTCTTGCTAGAATAGCAACTTCTTGTATATAGCAACAGCCAATCAGGAAGTAGGATTCTTGTCAGTGTAATGACACTTGCCAGTGCAGCAAGAGTTGCAACTTTTTATCACATGGTGGCCTCAAGTTTGATGCACTATAGGGGCACATGGTGCATGAATCTTCTCGTGGGGTAGATGGGGTAGATAACACAATTTCAGGTGGGTAATGATGAAATGTGAAATATTTACCAAGAAGGTTTGTCGGAAGTATGACAATCTAAAGGCAAACTCGATAGTGGTTGATAAGTAATTTACAAATTAAATACCGATAATCAACAAATCAAACAAAAGCAGTACCTATCAATCTTCTGCGCTGTAATGCATTGCATGCAGCTTGTTGGAAAATATGATTGCTAGGGCATAATCGACAGTCATGAAACATTCTACCTACCTAATGCTTAACAGGGACGGCTCATCTGGAATGAAAGTCATATGCTACTACTGAAATTATTCTACACTTTTGATCTCAAAATACTCCAAAACTAATCTTCATCCTGGCAAAATCGCACTGGCCACACAAGTTTCTTGATAGACCTTTTCAATGTATTGCAAGAAAATTTCAAATGATGAAAGATGAAGTTTGAAGTTTGAGCCCTTCTGAGAACTATGTTTTGGCTTTAAAATCCTGTTCGGTGTGACAGGCTGAGCAGGTGCGACTCATTGTCGATTGTGACTAACCTCTCGGTTGTGGTGTGCAGCTGCTCAGATATTTCCCCTTGGATGTCTTGGAGTAGGGACGCCTTGAGGACGTCACCGCTCTCCCTCTGGGTCTCCACCAGTGAGCGCAGCTCCTTGAGGAGGGGTTCCTGACTCTCTCGCTGCTTCTGCCTCGCCTTGCTCAGGTTGGCCTCAAGCTGGTTCACATCTGAATGAGGAGAAAGCAAAGATGGGGAACAAGGTGGCATTTATCCCATTTTTACTGACTGCTTTGAAACCAGAAACAAAATGAATAGTAATCTTTGATAAGATTAATAAAAGCTGATGTACCTCAAAAGTAAACTGCATAGAGAAAATGCAATATAGTAAAGTTACTTGTCTGCATATATAAAATCAAAAAGGAAAAATTTACGTAAAGACAAAAAAAAATCATATAAAGATTTAAAAGATATGACTGAAGAAATGGAAAATTCTTTAAGGATGAAAGAGTGGGAGAGGTGAATCACTAAAAAATTTTGAAATACTGGTAAATCAAAAGATGGCTGGAGAACTTACACTCCTTTGTGCCTGCTTCAAAGCTCATATTGATCTGCTCAAACATTGTGGAACACGCTCGCTCGAAGGCAGGAACAACAGTACTGTGGAAGGCATCTCTGTAGGTGGTCTGTATCGTGTTTGAGAGGGCGTTGGCTGCGGCTTGGCCCATGGTGTCTGCCACACCCTATACATCGGAAAAAAACACATCATTATGGCATCACCACTCCATTGCAAAACAAAAAATGCTATGTGATTTTACAATTGTATTCAGAATAAAACTGAAAGGGATGTCATTTAAATTCTAGAATGATCACTACAGGCCATCCATGCCCTTTCCAATACCCCTTTCTTACAGAAAACACATAGAGTATGTATGATAATCATTATGCGCTTTTTATAAATGTGAATTATTATTTGTATTATTATTATCGCTGTTGTTGTTGTTGTCATAAAATATACAGTTAGCTGGCATATCATGGCACATACTTCACATGGATAAACATAAAAACATGATACAAAACATAATGACATGATTATATTTGGACAGTTTCTATGCAATTAACTCAGACAGATTGTCATTCTTGCAGAATACTGTATATGCCAAATATTTCGCGAGGTTTTTATTTTCGCGAATTTCGCAAGTCGGGTGCTATTCGCGAAATTAAAGACATGCAAAAATATTGACTCTGATCCCGATGTAAATGTGACGTATGCGTGAACACTTCTCCGTTCATTACAGGACTCCATGATCGTGAATTCAACCACTCGCGAAATCGTCGGGAATTCCCGATTCGCGGAAATTTAGACTCGCAAAATATATGGCGTATACAGTATGGGGTGTCTTTAAACTAAAAAATCCTCTCCTAAGACAGGGGTGCACACTAACCCATTTTGTCTACCCAGTACCCAGTTTTTCCATATTGACTGGTCTGGCCTGAGAAAGTTACTGGTCCGACAGTGATTTTTAATGGTCAGGAACCATTGGACCAGTGCCAGTGTGCAGCATTGCATAAGATGACAAAAATGCAAAAAAATCTCACCCGTGATTTCACCAGCTTGCCAATGTTTTCCTTCATCAATTGATCGGTGGCAGTCAGTTTGTGGCCTAGGGTTGTGTTCAGCTGGTCAGATAAGGGCACGAGGACCCGATGTAATTCTACATACCAAACAAACAAAAATGGGATACAAATCCAAAGTTAAAGGGGAATTCCAGACGATTTTCATCATTTCACATCATGTAGTACATAAATCAGCAGCTCCATGTACAAATTTGTGGAATTTATTGTGGTTTTTGAGCAGAGAAACAATACTTTAAAAAACCTTAAACAAATTACACTGAACAAGGATGATGACATAGGAGGTTCACATATTTCAGTGTAATTCCATTACAATACTGCTTGCTTGCGAGTTCACCTGTGTATAATCTATGCATGCCTTCTTCTTTTGTTCTGCTTCCTTGAGCCCCAACTCATGCATTCTTATGGTGACTCTGCCATGTCATCATCCTCGTTCATTGCAATTTGTTATAAATTTCGAATATAATTCTTATTCTTCATCCCAATCATCATAAATTCTGAAACTCTGTTCACAGTACAACTAACTTATAGTTGTTCAAATGTAAAAATCTGAAAATCATCCGGAGGTCTCCTTTAACACGTCAACCATTACCGTTCCAGTGGCTCCAGTGACCCTTATTCTAAATCATTGCCTTCACATCCCCCTTGAGTACTGACTGGATTTTTTTTTTTTAAACATACACAGCTTCTTTCCACCATTGTATGGTGCTAAATCCACTTTAAAACATTTCACTGTGAATACTGCATGCTTCTGCATCTCACAACAGTCTATGACACAGTTCGGTTGTATTTGAAGACATTCATTAAAACCAGACATAACACAATATTAATATGACAGTACGTTTTCTTTTCTTTGCAAATGAGTTGCGAAACCAGACATAACACAATAAAAAGGGTGTGTACAGTTCTCTCTGGGAGAGGTGAGGATTTAGCTTTTAACGTTTTGCGAGATATTCAGAAACCACTCTCTTGAGGTGTCAAAGAGCATGCAATTCTAAGGGGTATCAAAAGTTTATTTGATGAAAATCGGTTTTGAAATGGCCGAGATATCCAAAAACAAGGTGAAACAAAGAGATCCTAATAAAAAGCGTGGCCTGTCGCCTTTTATTATTATCTTTTTTTTTTGATATCTCAAGCCAGTTGAAAACCAATTTTCATCAAATAAACATTGAATCCTTCTTAAAATGACATGCTCTTTCATATTTCATAAGAGGTTTCTCATTATCTCACTTAGGAATGTTCAAAACATGAATCCAGACCTCAACCAGTACTGTACAGTCCCTTTAATATGACAGTAAGTTTTCATTTCTTCGCAAAAAAGTTTCTGCCATCAGACACTGTAATGGAAAGTGGGGGGGGGGGGGGGAAGGACACAGAAAACAAGAAAGATAGACAGAGAGGACTAACCTGGAAGGACTTTTCCCTCAATTTCTGTACGCACAGTCTTGTCCAGCCGGCTGGTCACCTGCTGTCTCAGTGTCTGGGTGACCGTCTCCAGCAGTCGCTCCTGCTTCTGCTTGTCCACGTTGCTCTTCTCCTGGAGCACAGTGGACAGTCTCTGGCCTGAGTGACCGCCCCAAGGCTAAGGAAAAAGCACTCTCTGACACAGATCCCCTAGTAAACTTTGGAATGTGCAGCAAACAAGGAATTAGCTCCTAGCTGTCTCATATCATGACTTGCCAAGCACAAATTATATTTTGTGTGTGTGTGTATGTGTGTTTTCATATACATCTTTATCCCTAAGTAGCTCAGAGTGTTTGTGTAACTTGGAAGATGCTAACTGCCTTCCACGAAACTATTCTATAAACATGGGCCACTGTTAAATCTGGCAGCAGTTTGCTTGCAAAATTTACAAAACGTACTTGTACTTATACACTCCGCCTTTCATAGATGTATGTAAAAGAAAATAATAATTAGTGAAGTCGCCGGAAGAACAGGAACTAGAAGATGGAGAAAAAGAGGAAATAAATGAAGATGAACAAGACGAAGAGAAAGATGAAGACAGCAACGACACAAAGAGGAAGTGATGGAAGAGATGACATGGAAGACGGAGGAGACGGACACTAAAGATGAAGAGGAGGATGAGGGAGAGGAAGAGGGGGAAAGAGGGAGGAAGAAGAGAATATGAGGATGAAGAGAACTGAGGAGGAGGAGGAGGAGGAGGAAGAGGAAGAGGAGGAGGAAGAGGAGGAGGAAGAGGAGGAGGAAGAGGAGGAGGAAGAGGAGGAGGAAAATGAAGAGGAGGAGGAAGAGGAGGAGGAAGAGGAGGAGGAGGAGGAGGAAGAAGAGGAAGGGGAAGAGGAGGAGGAGGAGAAGGAGGAGGAAGAGGAGGAAGAGGAGGACTGAGGAGGAGGAGGAGGAGGAGCGAGGGAAAGGATACGTTCTTGCTCAGACTGCTTGCTGAGCATCGTCTCCAGCTTGGTCCCCAGCCCCTTCTCCAGCTTGTCGATCCTGGCCTTGGTGGACTGGATGATGCTGTTGCTAAGCTGCGCCTTGTTCATCTCTTGCCTCAGTTGCCGGATCTCCTGCTGCTGCCCCTGGAGCATCAGCAGCATCTGCTCCAGGGAGCTCATGATCTGAGGATCAAAAACAAACATTCAAACAAAACTGCTTCATGAGTATTGCTGAACTGTGAAATCAAGCTTACATGTTTGTGTTTGGATGTACTGGCTCATGTGTGTGTGCTAAAGAGTCAATCATTTTTTTTTTAAATGTAATACTCTGTTATCTCTTTTTTCGGGACTTTGGTCAAACATAGAAAAATCAGACAATGTGATATTTACATAAGATAAATGTAAGTAGCCACGTTGGCCTACTTTGCACGATATATTGAAAACCACAATATCAACCAGGACTTTTCATCAATGGACCTTGTACAACAAGAGCAATCTCTATGACCACATTTTATTTCCTTTTTTTTTTCTCTGTTGACCTCATGGTGCAGATAGCTAACTCATTGTATGATGGTGTGTCTTTGGGCTTTCTGAAACTCTAAATCAGCAATTGTGGGGAACAAAATACAATAGGTGAACAACTTACGTATATACATCATGCCGTAAGCCCTGCTTCAGATGGAGGGCTGAATATTTCTGTGCACAATTAGTACACTTTAACATATACAAGGCACACAAGGGCACACTGGTATACCATGGCTTCACACAAAGACTAATCTCTCTGCAGCAAGATTTACCACCTTTCGACCAGCTGGTCACAATTTTTTTCTCTCTCTTTCCTTTTTTATTTTTTATTTTTTTTTATTTGAGACAATGGGTCTTATTCACAAGCACTGACACCTAAACACTGGCACCAGGCACCCTTATGCACCTGAAAACATGGAACCATTCACAAGGAACTATTCACCAATGCACCTTACATGATTTATGGTGAGCTTTATCGTATGTAGGATGTGAGGATATCCTTGGCCTTTATATTTTAAGCACGGGTGTCATTTCTCAACAATGGTCTGGGATTGAATGTTATACAAACACACACAGTAACAGAGACAAAGCACACATACATAAAAGACAAAACAGACTTTGGTTTGACTTGCAGCTGGATAAACCAACAGAAAATAAAAATGACAGAAACCAAAGGTTTAATGCTCTACATGTCACTATTAACCTTACCTTTTCAGTCCCTTTGCATAGCATGGTTTGATTGAATCTGGGGTGCTGGGATAGGGGGGCTCGAGACTTTCAAATAAACATCCATAGCAGGATGTCACCTGAATATCACAACTTCCTGGTTCAGGAAGAGCACTGTCATGTTCCCCACCATGCAGTATGTTCATACCCATACATATCAAGATCAGTACATCACCTGCAATGAATGATGCTCTTCGAACCAAATGAATCTCGTGAGCTTTCTAGTCAGTTGAAGTCTATCTGAATAGACAAATCTAAAGTGCTGGTGATAGATCTTTCTATTAGGTAGTTTTCACTGGTGTAAACACAAATGAGGATTAACAACCCTCAAAAAACAACAACACCCAAAACAACAACATAAAAACACAACAACTCTTCCTTTTTGTTTCCTGAAGCTAAACATCATTATATCTATTGAAATGAATACTACAGATGTCGTCTTGGATGAAAACAACTAGTCAAGTTTCTTAAAATTGTTTCATGGCCATCAGAGAACCTGGGCAAGGTGCTACGGACTCACTTGTCCTCTTCCCCTGGGGCAATTCAAACCTCACTCTCGGACAAGCGATATGTATGGGCAGGTGACTGTGTTAGCTTTGAGAGTGGGGTTCTCATCCAAATGCCCATTCAGACAAGTGGGAGATACATTGTACCATATGTCCCCCCAAAAAATTACAACAGCACCCTCCGCAATGATAACTTTAAAAATAGTGAATCAATCCAAACACAATTTCAGCGTATGAAACCATAACTCATTACCCACATCTTACAGAAAACCCCATCCAATTTGCTTCAGTGGTCAAAGAGAAATGAGGATCTTTGGAGAGCATGTCAGTAATTTCTTTCTTCAAAGTTTTGTCCATTGTGTTCCAAGTTCAAAGAGCATCCAAGTCCAACTTGGAAGAAACAGACCCATGGCATGCTTTACAACTATCCACATTATTCTGTGACCACTTAACCAAACTGAATGGGGTTGTCTGCAAAATGTACGTAAGAGGTTATAGTTTCATTCCCTAAAATAGCATTCAGATTGTTTAGTCATTTTGAAAGTTATCAGTGCGAATATCTGATTGTTTTGTTTTGTTGTTGTTGTGTGTGTGTGTTTTTTTTTGTTTTTGTTTTTGTTTTTGTTTTTGTTTTTTTTTTTGGGGGGGGGGGGGGGGGGGGGACATGCTGTATAATTATCTATTGTAATGTCCTGCTGGGCTTACCTGGCCCAAGTCCCGTTGGTACAGGTCCTGGCTGACTGTGTTCTGGTGGTGTACCACTGGCCTCAAGTCCTGTGTCAGCCTGCGGTTTTCGTCCTGCTCCCCTTCATCGTGTCTGCTCGGCAAAAAAAGAATAATCCGAGTAATTAATCCTGCGATTTCTTTGCTAGTGCACTCCTGCCAATGACAGGGCTCCAAAAAGAACAAAGAGGAGTTGAGAGTTGGCAATACAGTTGAACCTCTATTATCCGGCCTCCCTTTATCCGGATCTCTCTATTATCCGGACGCAATCTCGCCGTGATTTTTAAAATCTTTTTTGAATAATTACAGGAGGAAAGGGGGATTCCCAACGGATACATTTCTTAATAATTATTTAGGTAAATCATCCCAAGAATTTATAAAAGAAAATGATTTCATTCTTGCAAACACGAACCTCTATTTTGGGGTCTGTTACTGTGTGTAACAATGAAAAGGTTGCAGTATACACATTACTACATGTGGTACTACAATGGGCTACATCAGTACATGTGTATGTATATCAAAGAGATTTTCCCCAGTGATGTATAAAGCATTGAGTCTCCCGTATCCGGCCAAATCCCTTATCCGGACGAGCCCCGGTCCCGACTTGTCCGGATACGAGAGGTTCAACTGTACATGATTTTTTTTTTTTTTGTTCGAATTTCATACAGTTTACAATTAACAGATGCTCAAAAGCATAGGACTGCAAAGTTGAATAAAGCTTCTTTCCTTACAAAATAAAAAGCATTCTTGTGAGAAAGAACCAACATTATAAACAGAGAGGAACAGTATGACAGCCCCCCCCCCAAAAAAAAAGCCCCCCTACCTCCAATGAAGAGAGAAAAGAAAGTCTTTGTTAAATTACCATATACCTTCTTCCAATACGATATTAGGCTGTGACAGTTACTCTGCAAACTAAACTTGATTGGCTGAAACATATTTAGGGAGACTTCTATAGCTAAAAATATGTGCATTCATTGACTGGTATTTACATCAAAGAAAAGGCAGAAAGAAAGAAAGAAAGAAAAAAACCAACATGCTGTCAAGTTGATAAGATCTGACAGAACCACGCCCACAAAGCAGAAATATTATTCTGCGTTGGTTTTTCATTGTATCAAATGCTGTGAATGCTGGCACTCGGTAACGGAAAGAAAAAAAAAAAAATCTGATTTGCGCATGTGAAGGGGAAACTTTGATATCTTGCAGAGAAATAAGGACTTGATGTCATGTCACCACAGAGCATATCAATTTCCAAAGTACTATAATGTCCAAGAGTTCCCTTAGTAGTGGCATACATGTAAGAAGTGTGGTATGGTTTGTCAGGTTATACGAGTAGGACTGTTCTCCCTGCAAGGCATCTCCCAAAGTTTTGAGATGGAATAACTCCTTCAATTTATATAGGAGTTAATTACAATATAAATCTCTACTTGTAGCGCATATGATAATTGCAAATCAGATTTCAAGTTTGATAAAAGGCCTCAGAGTTTCTAGTTGAACACATAAGGTAATGACAGTATAGTTTGTTGTACTGTATACGCCAAATATTTCGCAAGGTTTTTATTTTCGCGAATTTCGCGAATCTGGTGCTATTCGCGAAATTAAAGACGCGCGAAAATATTGACTCTGATCCCGATGTGAATGTGACGTGCGCTGTGCGTTTCTCTGTTTGGTGCAGGACACCATGATCGCGAATTCAACCACTCGCGAAATCGTTGGGAATTCCCGATTCGCGAAAATTTAGACTCGCGAAATATATATGGCATATACAGTACATTTCATGAGGCTCATGGAGACTTAAGGTCTCCACATACAAAACACGGTAAAGACAAAGATTTTTTTTTTTTTTTTTTTTGCTATGACATGCAAAAAAGAACCATGTCTGGTTCTGTTAAAAATTCAACTGCTACTCTTCCCGCAGCAGGAACGTAAAACATCTCGAGTTCCCTCACCTTGCGTGTTGGTCCCCGATGTCTTTCAGCACTGTTCCCTCTCCCGCTCCTTCGCCCACATTCTCCAGTTCATCACTCACTCCTTCGGCCGCATCACCTGAGCCTATTTGTCTGTCACCATACGCATCTGGCATCACAGTCCTGCAAACAATGGGGACAATATCTAATGACCTCGTGGATTCAGGTGTAGTCACAGCAATATTCTCAGACTCAGAGTACAGTCATTGCCACTTAATCAGGATGGTCTGCGAATAAGACCCAATTAATCAACTGTCCAGATCAAAAGAAGTCAACATGACTTATCAGTACAATACACAGTTTAGTAAATGGGGCAACACATTGCACTGTAACTTGCACAGACTAAAATATCAATAGCAAACTGATGCTACGTATATTTTTGTATATATAGATCAAAGACAAGCTTCTATGTCAGTTTTCACAGTTGAAAAGTGTCTATTTCCAACGAATATCTGATGAAAAATGAGTGCCATTTAAACAATATAAATTTTCATTCAAGAATTCAGTATAATGTGTCTTGGAAAAGATATGCCATGATTCTGTCCCATCACAGAGGCATTCCCTCTTATATGAGTCCCAATTAGATGGTGGTAACTGAATTAAAATTTGACTTCTGTATTTAGATGACCCGAGGTCAGTGAGGCGGATTTTATGAGACATAAGTTGAATATATCGTGTATAGTCCAGGATGTACATATTCATTATGTAACAATGGAGTGTTTCAAGTATATATCATCAAATAGGTATGACAATATATTTTCTTGTTTCTAACACAAGCATATGCCAAAAATGTGGTCATGGGAACATTCTTATATACGCATTTTGCCTGCCATCAAACATCAATCAATACAAGGAAAAGTAGAAATTACGCGGTGCGTAATATATGTCCCCGCCGGAAGTAGAATTTTGTAACAAAATGTGCAATATAGGTAAAAAATCAAGGTCAAAGGTCAAAGAAGTCAAAGGTCAAAATTCTGTGTAGAAGTTTTGAAGCCCTCACCTAGTGCCATCACATAAAGCAAATGGAATCGAAATTGGGTTAGAAATGGCGAAGGAGTAGCATTTTGTAGCCAATGTACAATATAGGTCAAAAATCAAGGTCAAAGGTCAAAGAAGACAAAGGTCAAAATTCTGTGTAGAAGTTTTGAAGCCCTCAACTAGTGCCATCATATAAAGCAAGTGGAATCGAAATCGGGTTAGAAATGGCGAAGGAGTAGCATTTTGTAGCAAAATGTACAATATAGGTCAAAAATCAAGGTCAAAGGTCAAAGAAGTCAAAGGTCAAAATTCTGTGTAGAAGTTTTGAAGCCCTCACCTAGTGCCATCACATAAAGCAAACGGAATCGAAATCGGGTTAGAAATGGCGAAGGAGTAGCATTTTGTAGCAAAATGTACAATATAGGTCAAAGGTCAAGGTCAAAGGTCACAACTGAAATTCTGTGTACAAGTTTTAAAGCTCCCATGTAGTGCTATCATATAAAGCAAACAGAATCAAAATTGGCTCATAAATGACAGAGAAGTAGCAAATTGAACATTTTGATCACACACGGACGCACACACGGACGCACGGACGGACGCACGGACGGACACACACACGTACGGAGCCCGTTTCATAGTCCCCTGCTCGAACTCGTTCGGCGGGGACAATAATGCTTTCAGCAAACACCTCATGGCAGAGGAATAAAGAATACTACAATTTCTCCCAATATCAATTTCAATGTTTTGCACAAAATTGGGAAATACAATTAGAAATACTCATGAAGCACCACATAAATGGCTACAGACTGCTCCACTACCACCAGGATGTCAAGATGAATTCTGAGAGAGATCACCTGGCTGGCAGCTCTGTGTATTCTTCATCGATCTCTCGGTTGCTGTCTTGCACGGGCAGGTGTGAAATGTCCTCCATCTTGGCACTCATATTGCCTTCGTCTGCCTTATGGATGTCCTGCTCATAATTCATTGCGTCTTCCTCGTCATCTTCATCGTCCGCGTCCTGCCCCATGGCCTCAACCTCCTCTTCGTCGTCCCCGACGTTCTCGCCGAGGATCTGCGCGACCTCCACGCTGGAATCTGAGATGCGTTTCTCCTTGATCCGGGCGCTCTTCTGCAAGAGTTCTGCCACGTTCTCCGATGACTCAAGCAACCGGTCGCCCTGGAGATCGTTGATGTCTCCTCCGACTGGAGATGGGGGAGGAGATTTGGGGACCTCATCTTCCTCCTCTCTGATGGAGTCCTCGTATGGTTTGGACAGGGCATTGTTCCCTACCAGAGGAGCCTTAACGTTGTGGGGGGAGATGTGGTTGGAGGATGCGCTGGCTGTTGGAGTCAGGGTCACTGAACTGTCCGGCGTGAGGGAGGCAATGTCGTTGGTGGCGCACGAACTTAAGAGGTCCTCCCCCGACACGCTGGTGGCGGTGAGCTGGGTGAAGCTGCTGCTGGCACTGGAGGCGCTGTCCCGGAGCACGTTCTGGGGCGTGGTCTTGGTCGGGGAGCGCGTACTCGCGTTCATGAGCGACTCTGGCGTCATGAGATACGGCTGGCTGGAGGAGTGGGTGGACTCGGAGGTGAATGAGCTGGTCTCTGCCGAGGGTGTGACAGGGTCACGTTGGGGGGATGGAGCAGCACCCGCTGGGTCCAAGTGAGAGTGGTCCGTGTCCGAGGAGGCAAGAGACCGCTCTGTAGCACTGAAACTCACATCAGACAGGCCATCCCGTAGGGCTGTAAGAGTCACAAAGGAAAGTGACATTCCATACCTGCATGTACCATGATACTTCACACCGATATCCGAGAGAGATCAAAGCAATGCACATGACACTACTGTTTTGGCAAGTTACACTTTTTGCACAGCTACACACATAGACCTCAACCTGGTCCTACCAGCTCTTTCTTTATACATTCATAGCTTTCACAAATGAAATCAATCAAAATATTCATTAAACATAATTTTGCATGAAACATTACATGCATTGAATTTAATCTTAATAATCTCTTGCAAACATAATCTTGTCAATATATACAAACTAACTTACAACTGGCCACAGAGAAGCACTGAAAACACAAAATGATTGGTAATCCCACTGTGTAAGTCATTCTACAACTCTTCATGTTATAATAACCTTAAAACATCTGCAAAAAGGACATCTCTGTTGTTAAGAAATTTGTGCATATGAAATATTCATGTCTAGGGCATATTAGCTGACATGAAATTTTTAGGAATAGACCAAAGACCAGTCATGAATACAAGAAATGAATTTTATATTTGATCTCATCTTGTACTCTCACTTTTCTGAATACTGAGACTTATTTCTCACATAAATTTTCTGCAGAATTTTCATCAGAGTTCAAGGAATATTTTCTTGTCTTTATTTGTTAAATGAAAAATATCAAAAGATATGATATGTCAATATCCTTTAGTGAAATTTCTCACACATCCAATTAAAACTAAAAAGATACTTTTATGTGTGTTCAGTATCAAGCATCTCACCACAAAATTATAACTGGCTGATACAAACACACACACACACACACACACACACACACACACACACACACACACACACACAACGATCTAAAAGAACATGAAAGCTGCAATGCCATAAGAATTCCTTAGAATGCTTCAGATTTGCCATGCAGGGGTTTAGTAAAAGGGCAGAGTTGGTGTGAGATGATACATCTACATGGACATACTGTTGTCTCCGTTGGAGGTTGTGGTGTTGATTGAACCCGCCATGACTTCCTGGTTGACAGATGGGCTTGGCTGAAAACGGATCTGAAGCTCTTGAAGTGCTCTATGGAAAATGAAGTAAGAAAAACTAGATATATCGCTACGGCTACTGATATGCCTCCGCCACAATGCATGGTTCTCCTAATAGGTCTATAGTACAATGTCTTGACAATGTGTGATGACAGTTTCACACAATTGGCAAAATATCAAAATGACAGGTTTGACACAAATGTGCTGAATGTTCACTTTCCTAGAACTAGGTTTAATTGGATGAATGATTAAAATGTCAGAGTGCAGGTATTTGGGGAACTGATGATTTTTACTTGACTTTTGACCCTTTTATAAGTTTATGCATTGAGTAATTTTCAAGGTATTGAGAAAAAGTATAATTTCAGTATCAAATGGGAAAATAGCGTATCTAAACCTGGCCTTTGACCTTTGACCTCACAGTTCCACAGAAAATCACTGTTAGGTTGAACATGCATAAATATGTAAGTTTCATGATGATACCTGGAGTTACTTTCGAGATATGGAGGAAAAAGTGCAATTTAGCACTTTCACTTGAAATTTTGACCTTTGACCTTTTGGCAAGAAACTTCCCCCAAAATATATATTGGGTAATACATGCAATACATTAAGTTAAAAAAAAAAAAAAAAAAACCTTCAGGCATATTGCATTTTAAGGAAAGTAGTGAAATTTTGAGGAGTTGACCTTGACCTTTGACCCCCTGACCTTTGACCCATGACCCCCAACTTCCCTAGATAATCACTGCCCATTGGTACAAACATATATACTAAGTTCCATGAAGATACCTTGAACCATTTGCGAGATATGGAGAAAAACATGAAATTTCAATTTTTTTTTCACAAAATAACCTGTGACCTTTGACCTTTGACCCTGTGACCCTAAAATCCACACAAAGTATTATCCCCCAAGGATATACCCTCATACCAAGTTTGATGTAAAACCACCGCACGGTTCTTGAGATATTGACAAAAACAAAACGGGACGGACGGACGTACGGACGTACGGACGGACGTACGGACGGACGTACGGACGGACGGACGGACGGACGGACGACCCGAAAACATAATGCCTCCGGCCACTTCGTAGCGGAGGCATAAAAATATGATAAAGACTAACTCACTTTGCTTGTCAAAAGTCTTGGGAGTGAACATTTGAAAATTCACCCAAGCATAGAGCAAAATATTACAACACTTATAAACATCAATTCCACCTAGTAGGACACACCACGCAGAGTGACATGCCATCTATTAATGATAAAAGAAAATTTAAATGTCAGAGAACAAAGATCCAATAAGAAACAATAAGTACATCTTATTGTACTTCCTAAACTCTGCTTTAAGCCTGAGCAGACATAAATACTTGGTGACGCACGGAAAATAGTTTTCAACTATATTATTGGAAAGACTGGGAGACCAATATGGATAGAACACACATTTCAACATGAAATTTTCAAAGTCATAAAATAGCAGCAAAGGGAGGGGGGGGGGGGGGACAAATGCTCAAGCTACACATCACTGCACTTTTGTAAAATTCTGGCAAAATACCTCTTGAAAACGCAGAACATCTTGACCAGGACATTGACAGGTTGCCTGTTGCCGACACTCTCCTCGTCCTCGTCGCCAGGGGTCACCTCTTCAAACTCTACTGAAACGAAGAGATAATGGTCATCACGCTCATGTCTGCTCTACTGTAAACGCTGATATTTTTGCAAGATTAATATTTCGCACTGAGCGACTAAAAAACATATTCGCGGGTTGTTGAATTTGCGCCATGCAATTATTGTCAGCACATTCACAATGTGCAAAGAAAGTTGTGAAGATATTTTCGCGGGTTTTAGAATATGCACTGGCCAGAAGTAATGCGAAATACTCAAACATTTCTGCGCTTACAGTATTCTTGTTTGATGCATATCTCATCTGTACAGGCTATCTATGCCTTCAATGCACTGTCATCTGCGAGCTATTGATTGTTTGTGTACTGAGAAACAGCCCTCATCATCACAACATATATCTACAACCATTGGTCAATGTGCTTCGTGTGCAATCCAAACACCGGTCAAAAGTTACTGCATCTCTCCCAGAACAAACATATTTGCACTGTCTGTGAGAATCCTCCTCACATATTGTGGGGTGGGGCAAACTAAATTAAAGGATAACCTATCAATTGCCATCTGTTACACATGACTTTGATGTCTGGATTTGTAATCTGACAATGAACTCCTTCCTACATCATATTAAAATGAGCGCTACGCTTCTGATATTGATTGTATCATCATATTTACATACATCTGAATAAATTTCTCATGCATACTTCATGCATCCCCAATCTTGAATGTCCCAAAATGGAGGACCAGGGTTGGGGACAGGTTGACTAACCAGTGTACTCTACATAATTGTGTAGTTAAGCAAAGCACTGGTCTCCTTGGCAAGCTCTCTCACGGACTGGTATGGTTTATTCAAAGAAAAGCATTGGTCTTTGTGGAGATCTGCGAGCTTGGCACATTCCAGTCAGACAACATACCTTACTGCACACTGAAGATGACTGAAACAAGGACATAAGCTGTGAGATAGACTACTAATTTGATGTGGGTTAACCACGGGAGAACCGATACTTAAACGATGCTATCTAGGCTGTGCTCAAAAGCAAATCAAAGTGAACCAAATCATACCATGCCAGATATGGATAGTTTGAACACTCTGTGGAGAAAGCGCACCCCGTGAGTTATTTCTGGACTCGAGTCAGAGGGGTTCACATGTTTTGTAGCAACAGGGTCATGTGCCTGCATTGCTTACACTACTTACAGGTGTCCCAAGCAAAGTGTAGGGAATCAACACTTTCATTATGACGTAGTAGTGTGTGTTACATGCATTCTTCTCATGCCAACTTCTGGTATGACATGGTATGCTTTTGAAGCACATTGGGAAGTGGTCTGCGTTTGGTTCAGTATGGTGTGGTAAGGTACACTTTAGCAAAGATGCCAACTTCTTGACATAGAAAAACCGATGGAATATTAAAAAACATCAGATTTTTGAGAGGAAAATCAGATTTTCATGAAATCTTGATACCATCACTAGCCCGCGGGCAACTGAAATGTCTGAAAAAATGCTTACCCGGTAAGAACAGGCATGTAAAAATGTTGCTCCTTCATCAACATTGATGAGAAAATTGTAAAGCATCCATGCATTTCCCGCCCATTTAGGGAAATTAGGCTCATAATTCAATGCTTTTGTAGGGGTTGCAGGTATTTAGTAGTATATCTGTCTATGATAACGCTGTATTCTGCAGTATTCTTTGGTTGATATTGGCTTCATTTTAAATTTTACTTGAAAGATGAAAAGTCGTTCTTCCAGGAGGCAATATCGTATTATTGCATTTCACACTGTTTATCGTACTAAATAGTATAAAATTGTATTGGCTGGCATCTCTGCTTTAGGAGCATTCGAGCGCTCCTCTGGCACGGGTATGGTACAGTATGATATGCTTTAGAAGAGCGAACAAATGCATCCACAGACTACTGCCCAGGACAAACCTGACTGGAGTTCCTCGCCATCCTCAGCATCCTCCAGCGCCTGCTTAGCGCGACATCGACCGGCGTCGACGATGGCGAAGCTGAGCATGGGCTGCATGAGGAGAAATTCGGTCAGGGAGCTGAAGTGGGCCCGCCCCTCATCATGCTGCTGGTGGAGCTGGATGACATACAACACCTGTAGGACAGAATGAGCAAGGAGGATCGGAACAGGAGTGAGAGAGATAAAGAGAGAGATGGGTATATGAACAGATAGGAAAATGAATATGACATGAAGTTAAGACAGAAACAGAGAACTCCTGCACTGAATAGAACTGAGAACAGAGAACTCCTGCACACGAGTGTTCTCCGATCATAATATCCAGCTGTTCAAACAAATTTTATCCGAAATTGATTGGAATGAGGTTCTAAACTCCACTGATCCGAATGACGCGTACGACAAATTCATGAATATTTTGGTACCTTTATATCACTTGCATTTCCCTTTGAGAAACCAAAGAGGAAACTACAAAACAGTTCCGCGCTCACCCTGGATAACAAAAGCTTTACTTAGATCCATAAACAGAAAAAATACTTTATTTTACAGATATAAATCACGTAATACAGCTTTGAATAAATCAAAGTACATTAAATATCGGAATACTCTTACGTCCTTGTTGCGTAAAGCAAAAAAAGATTATTTTTGTTCTTTGTTTGAACAACACAAGTCAGATGCAAAGTCTACCTGGCATGTAATAAATAGTGTTATTCATAAACGTGTAGATAAGGGTATTATTGATAATATCCTTTGTGAAGGCAAGAATTTAACAGATGATGTGGAAATTGCGGAAGCATTTAACTCTTTTTTTGTTAATATTGGTCCGAAGCTGGCCAGCAATATTTCATCTGTACACAGACCCTTTCATTCTTACCTACTAAATTCCAATCCACAGTCTTTATTTTTTCTCCCAGTACTTGAAACAGAGGTCTTAGATATTGCCAATTCTTTTAGCCCCAAGAAGAGTACAGGTCATGATGGGATTTCTAATCACCTCATGAAATGTATTGTAAACGAAATACTATTACCATTAGTTCACATTTTGAATTTATCTTTATTAACTGGTATTGTGCCCATTAAAATGAAAATTGCTAAAGTTATTCCAATTTATAAGAAAGGCAGAGAGGATGAGTTAGGAAATTATCGACCAATATCGCTTCTGTCATCCTTTTCTAAATTACTTGAGAAGGTGATTTATAATCGTTTAATGAAATTTGTAAACGAATGTGATATTTTAGCTGATAATCAATTCGGGTTCCGGAAAAAACATGCAACTACCCATGCTATATTACTACTGGTTGAGAAAGTTGTAAGAGCTATAGACACGTTTCTGGACTACTCCAAGGCCTTTGACACAATAGATCACGAAATTCTTTTGAATAAACTAAATCATTACGGTATTCGTGGAAAGGCCTTGGAGTGGTTCAGAAGTTATCTTACCGGTCGAACTCAATTTGTTTCCGTAAATAATCATGAATCTGATATAAACTCGATTTGTTGTGGTGTTCCACAGGGCTCCCTCTTAGGTCCTCTTTTATTCATTTTATACATCAATGACTTCCGGAACTCATCCTCTCTGCTGTCTTTTCTTCTGTTCGCAGATGATACAAGTCTCTTTTATTCTCACTCAGATCCTTATGTTTTGCTCGATTCTTTGAATAATGAACTTAAGTTGGTGTTTGAGTGGATTCAGGTAAATAAATTGTCACTTGATATAAATAAGACTAATTATATGGTTTTCAGTAACACAATAAAATCTCTTCCAGGTTTAGTTATAATGAACGGTTTACAGTTAAATCAAATAGATTCAACAAAATTTTTAGGTATTTATATTGACAGTAACCTTTCATGGAAGGTACATGTTGATTATTTATGTAAATTGTTGTGCAAGAATGTTGGAATTATTCACAAACTGAAATATCTCTTCCCAAAGCCAATATTGCATTCTCTTTATACATCGTTATTATTACCTTACATGAATTACGGAATATAAGCCTGGGGGAATTGCTCAAAGACTAAAATTGATTCGTTATTTCTGGTTCAGAAAAAGGCCTTGCGGATTATAAATCGAGCACAATTTTTTGATCACACTGATGAATTGTTTGTTTCAAGTAAATTGTTAAAAATTTCTGATTTGTATTTATATCATGTTGGAATTTTCATGTATAAGTTGAATACTGGTGACCTTCCTAGTATATTTTCCTCAATGTTTGTGAAAAACAGTGATATTCATACTTACCCTACAAGACACAGTGAATCCTATCATTTTTCCCCTGTTCGTACAGTTTTAGCCCTTAAAGGGTGTGTACAGTTCTGGTCGAGGTGAAGATTGAGCTTTTAACGTTTTGTGAGATATTCAGAAAACACTCGATGAGATGTCAAAGAGCATGCGGTTCTAAGGGGTATCAGAAGTTTATTCGATGAAAATCGGTTTTGAAATGGCTGAGATATCCAAAAACAAGGTGAAAAAAGAGATACTAATAAAGTTGGGGCATGTCGCCTTTTATTATTAGCACTTTTTTGGATATCTCAGCCATTTGAAAACCAATTTTCATGAAATAAACGTTGAATCCTTTTTAAAATTACATGCTCTTTCATATTTCACAAGAGGCTTTTCATTATCTCACTTAGGAATGTTCAAAACATGAGTCCCTATCTCAACCAGTACTGTACAGTCCCTTTAAGACAATTACATCGACCGGCCCTTCTTTCTGGAATGAGTTAGATTCGGTTCGGGTGCACTCAAGTTCTTTAAGCTCCTTTAAGAAAAATCTCAAAGCCAATTTTCTAAAATCCTATGTTTAATTATTCTGCCGTAATCCCTTGAATCTTTTTTTTTTTGTTGCATATACTCAAATGATGCCTCGCTCGGATGACTTCATTAGTTTGATCAACTTGCTACTTTTCTTAGCATATTTACCATAAGTTAATCATAAACATTATATACTATACCTTGTACATCCCGTAAACATTGTAATATTCTCGATATTTTGAATTTTGCATGTTACGTCACTTCTGACATTCCTATACTGTACTAAAACCTATGTTATATTTTTGGAGCCCACATCCTACAAGCTTTGCTTTTTAGTGGGTTCCTCATATTACACGCCAATTATTTGTCCTTATACATTTGTGCATTATTGGTTCAAACTGACCATTGTGTGTAAAACATTTCTGCTTCAAATCAAATGGAATAAATAACTTGTATGAAATGTGGAATATGGAACATGAATAAAAAAAAAAATATATATCTTCAAGCAAAATGTCCTCATTCTAAAACAATATTAACATACCACACAAAACTATTAGTTGCTAGAATGGCAATCCCATGGGCTGAGAGATGGAAGGGCACTACTCAAAGCTCTTTGAAATCAACAGAATTCTCTCTTTTGTGTTTCTACAAAAATGGAATGTTAACCTGATAATTCATGACTAGCACACTGATAATGATAAAAGTACAGTTGACAGTGGTAAATGCTTTACGACACTATCTCCCGGACTCACTGAAATGATTTCTTACAGAAAATACTCTTGATAAAAAAATGGAGTACTGTAAAAGTGGTTTCTTTTGCGTACAGAAACTTTCGCGGTTTCCATCGGTGCGGACTTTTTCGCGTGTGTTTAAATTCACGGTCGTTAATAATAGCGTTGTACAAGCAACGAGTTCAAAACATTTTCGCGTGATGTTAAATTCGCGGTTCAACCTCAAAGCGCGAAAATAAAACCACCGCGAAAGAAACCACTTTTACAGTACTGTGTCGACCTACCTCTATAGTTACACAAACTAATGACTTTACTGTATGCATGTGATTATAAAGGCAGTTGAAAGTTATCATCATTATTACTTCTTTTTAACAACGCTTCTACTCATGAATAAAGTTCTTGGTTATTCCTGAGGGCATTCATATTCTTTTTTTTTCTTTTTTTTTTTTAAGTTGATATACAAGACTGATATATTAACCCACTGAGGATGGTTTGATTTTGCTACAACATGCATTTCCCATAGACACCTGCTCGAGTATACACGGGACTCGTCCTCAACGGGTTACCATCCACTGAATCTATATTCATGAACAACTTCCAACATCACTTATCTGCAGCTGAGAGTACCCAGCTCTGCTCAAGAACCCTTTCTGACCTTTCTCTTGATGTCCGACGCCATCAGAAAGCTGGCGCTGAGGTCCAGCTTGACCTTGAGGCAGGGCTGGGGGTCAGCATTCGGACAGCTGAAGCGGATGGACTGCAGGCAGGTCCACTGGACAGTGCACCACACCTTCAGCTCCTTGTTGAAGTCCGCTCCGGTGATGAGGAAACGCCAGAAGGGCAAACTGGATAGAGGAAGAGAGATCATTGTCTTTTTTTATCATGACGGCATTTGGAGAGAGGCAAATATGATTCACTGTCACATCACTTTTAAATTTGAAAGACAAAAATTTGAAGAAAACAAAGTAATCTCCAAAGATTTTGTGTTCATCAAAATGACAAGAACTGTGACTATGATAATACTAATTGCCACTAGTATTTGTGAATTGTTTGAATATATGTCGGCGGTTTTCTGATATGTTGGTCCTGAGAGATCTGATACTCATATGCATCCTACTGTTGACAGTTTTTTTAAATCTCAATATAAGAAATGGAGTGGCTACAGAGGAAGATAGATCATTGTCATATGTTATCATGATGACATTTGGAGGGAGGCAAATATAAGTCACACCACTTCTAAATTTGAAAGACAAAAATTATCGAAAAAATAATAATATCCATAGATTTTCTGTTCACCAAATGACAAGAACTGTGACAATATTAAAATCAATCGCCACTATTATTCTTGAATTGTTTGAATATATGTCAGTGGTCTTCTGATATGGTTAACCTAAGAGATCTGAAACTCATATTTATCCTAGTGCAGACAGTTATGTTAATCTCCAAATAGGCAATGGAGTTGATACAGTGAAAGACAAAATTACACCAGACTTAGACCAGACAGATTTCTAGTTAAACTTTGAAGACATTGAGTATTTTCCTTGTCCAAGACAATCTGAAAAAAAAAACAAAAAACAAAAACTCTACACCCAACTCTTTCCTAAAAACAATTACAACAGAAGAAGAAGAAGAAGAAAAGATGAGGGGGACTTTGATATTGTCCAACCTGGCATCTTGGTGCTTGTGGTTGTCACAGAAGAGCAGAGAGGTGACTGGTGCGCCCCTGTGGGGCTGGAACTGGTGCAGGCAGCGCGGCGGGTCGTCGGACACCTCCCAGTACATCTGCCAGAACTTGACGTTCCCGTCCAGGCTGGCACTGGCTAGGACAGAGCCGTCGGGCGACACCGCCATGTCTGTGATTGGCTGCGGAGCGGATACAGGAAAATGACACATACGAATTATTTGTCAAAGCCTGCTGTGATTGTATGTCTTAAAGAACTACTTGAGACACTCAACCATCAAATTGTTCAAGCCTTTGCCATTATTTTCCAGTGCTTAACACCATGTACAGTTGAAATCCATTTTACATACCTCTTGGTATTTAAGGGTGGAAGAATGTGTGGGTTATTCATCAAAAGATCCACATGCTTCATGTTCTGCATGAACCTGATGTGAGAGAAAATTTACAAAAAGACAATGGTCCTGCAAGTCTAATAGTATTTCTTCAGGGCCATAATGAAGGTTCTGTTGTAATACAGTTTGAACAGACAAATTCTGCGAATTTTATAAATGGCCAATAATAAAACTCTTGTAGTTTTAAAATGTATTATGTTTTTAAACATCCATTGAATTTCATCCCTGAATAAAATCCCCAGTCTTGGAAAAGAGGAGTCCTTCTCGATAGTTACAATGTTTCATGAACATTCACACTGGTATTCAAAATTCACAAACTATTGCAGAAAACAAGAGTGGTTTTGGTGGAGGAATAACATGATGCAGAACATTCGAAACCACATGTGGAAATCAACTGGAACATTACACTCCCCTACCCTTCAAGCAAATGGATTTTTCTGAACCAAAAGCCCTGCCAAGTCTAGCCTGCATACCTGCAGTACAGTGGACACCATGGCTTACCTTACTGTGACCGTTGTTGACTTTGATGAGGCCATTTTTGACCTGATCATACTGGATGTTCTCTGTCCCAAGCTCCTCGGCAACCACAGTTATGTCCCATAATTCGGCCTGATGGAGTGAGAGCACGCAAAAAAAGTTTGATGGAAAGGCATGTTGCATCACGACACATGGTTAATGAAGACACGAGTCACTTGCCTATCCTTTTACAATCACGTGTCCAACAAACTCTCAATCTCATTGACACACCCGGCACAATGCATGACATGTCTGATACATGAAGAAATGTCAAATCTTAGGTTGATAATCTCCCAAATAAGAAAGAAAAGAAAGAAAGAAAGAAACAACCACACAACAGATGTTGAGTGGACTTGTGATTAACATAAAAACAAGCTTTTTAACATGCATAATTGCAACAATTTATTTTCAGAAATAACATTTAGCAAAATTGGATGGGCATATGCAATCTACTCCTTTAGGATTATTGATATTCTGTGGCCTTCCTCAAAACACAAACTACCATGAGGTCTTGCATGATTCTACATGCATTGGCCTGGGTGGAAATCATCTCCACTCGCAAATAAGATATGCTAAGCTTTGATCAATACAGATATGGCTTGTTTCAATGATGGTGATGAACTGATCTTTACACTTAAGGATGAGTTCTTTCAAAAATGTTAAATGTGCATCTCACAATCACAGACTGGATTCTTACAGTTACGGTATAAGAGTGAAGGATGCAACATTCACTAAAAGAGTCATGTCTTAAATGGCAAGAAATGAGCAGCAAAAAAGGGGGGAAAAATCTCTTAAAATGGATATCTGCCTAATGGAGTTTAAGTCTTCAGAGTGATTAAGTTGCCTGAATATGACAAGGAGCACCAAAAGCATCTTCTTGAGAACTCATGGCCAGGGTCTTGGGCACAACTCAACGCTGGGGACATATTGTGAAGGGTGGGCAGGTCATTGACCCCTGCTCACCTTTTCTCCGTGGGAGACGGCGAGGAGGTTGCTCCACTCGTTGGAGATCTCCTCGTCCGGCGTGTCGTCAGGGAGGTACGGACACCAGACCAGGCGGTGGTACTCATTGGGTGGCTGGTTGCGATCCACTTGGATCTTGGGTACGAACCTGGGTTTCGGACGGCAAAGTAGGACAGAAGTTGGCTTGAAAGGGACAACACTTAGTCTAATTCTGTTACTGCAGTTCAGTCACAAATTCATCCACTAGGGAAATGTATGCCATCTATACATACAGTACATATTCTAAGAGGTAATTTGGTATGATGTATAATTTGCAAGACATCAGGTGGAATGTAAAAGTCACAAAAACGAAACCATAGCTAAAAAGGAGTTCCCTTTTGCAGCCATTACGCCTGACACCTCTGAGGTTTCATTTTCAGCATGAAGTACACTCTGAAGTGTGACAGTGCAGCATGTTAAACTTCACACATTCAATGATTTGTATTTTTTTATCCTTTGCACTATTAAATCATCAAGGAATATAAGACACTAATATGCCTGCTACTAGATCACATAAGATTGAATAGACAAAGACTATTTTTGTCATTATCTCCCATAAATCCTATGTCCTGCCCTATAAAAAATTCTGTCTTGAAGCATGCTGACGTAGCAAAGGGAGTACTTATATTTGGTTTGTTTTTGTGTGCTACTTAAAACGGAGCTGCATTATACTTTATGCCTCATGAACATCAATCACACACATACAGAACATTCAGATTAAGAACTAGAAGAACAGCATGAACATGAGTCAAACATCAACTGATAGGAAATGTAATTAGTTGAATAGTTTTAGTTTAGGGTTTATTTCTCTTTTTTTTTTTCAACCACTCACTCGATCTTTCCCTCTGTTTCTGTGATCAGCCAGACTGAGAGGTTCCCTTTCAGGTCGATGCAACCCAGCACATCGGCGTTGTGGCAGGCGAAGGCAATGTCTACCAGGATGTTGGAGAATCCCTTCAGTAGCGCCCTCACGGTGGTACGCCGATTGAGTACCCTCATGCCATATCCAGACTGGACTGTCAATGTCAAAGGTCACAATGGGGTAATGGAAAGAGTCAAGATGGGCATTTCCATTTCTGTAAGTGTGTCTACATCCATTTTTTGGCTTGTGCTGGGACAGAGCAAGCTGTCTGAATTGTTATGCACGAGTTGGTACAACACTTACAACACAACCAGAGAACAGAGTAATTATAGTCTGAATATGTGGGAGAATATCATTCTATGACAAGCTTTCACCAATATCACGACAACTAGCTGATACATGGCACGAAACTTAATATTTTGTTCAGAACACAGAACTTAAATATTTTGAAATGGTCTTGATGTTCAGTGCATGAGCCATTTCTGCTCAAGATCTGAAAAATCACCTTGGAGATACAAAAAAAAAAACAACAACCCCAAAACCAATTTCAGAACTGTTTTTTTGATGCACAAACTCACCAAGAAATGACACACAAAATGGCAATCACACAATGTGCTTGTGTAGTATGTTTCTAATAATTCTACAAGCTGATTTCTTCAATGACGACAATGCTACCATCAGAAAATAATGAAATGATATCTTTCATTACAATACGCTGGTACACAACCGAAAGAAGACAATGAAGTCTGAGGAAGGAGTTCACTAAACAACTAACTTACTCTTGAGAAGGTAGACGAGGTACGTGTTGTTCACTGCCACCAGATTGCCCCAGTAGTATTTGGGTTCCCAGTCATAGTTGACTACAGGGGTAATCTTCACCTGACCACACATAGAAACAAGTGTCATTTTTACAGTAATCAATTATTCAGTATTTAAAGTTTTTTTTTTTTTTAATTTCGTTTTGTAAAATCAAAGAGTTGAGTTGATTTATTGCCTCTTTCAACCCCCTTTGAGGTACAAGAGTACAAAAATGTAAAGCATTTTTACATACAGGTTAACATTTACATGTATAGAACATAAAGTGAGAAGACATACATACTTTAATACAGTCAGCGCAAATAAAAAGGAATAAAAACATATATATATATATATATATATATATATATATATATATATACATGTATATATCATGTTGCTGACAACATGATACAAGTTTAAACTACTGTACCATATAAAATTCTAAACATACAAATAATGATACATAAAGTCAGAAACTATTCAAATAATACCCCCTTCAGGGAAGAGCTGAGAATACCAAAGGCTAACAGTCTCAAAAAGGTTGAAGACTTCTTTTCTTTTCTTTTTTTCAGGTGAACTTTCTAGGAATGCAGTGTGCTTGAGAAATGTGGTTAATATCTTTACACAGAATGTAAATAGGGCAATGCTTTCATAAGACTATCTCTGAATCTTTTAGACATGCAATATATACAAGTTTTCATCATTTTGGAAGAATTTAGCACATTCTTTTTAATTCTCTTCTACCTTTCCATCAAAATCCACCATGAGAAAATATTGGCAAAAGCATATTTTACAACATTCTTCATGAATGAGAAGTTGACAAAGAATTACAACATTGTGACATCAAGCAGACACAAAATTGTACAGAAAACACAAAAGCATAGCATGATAAGTACAATTGTATGCATTACAATGTATATGTTACAGCAGCACAACACATAGCCAGTATGACATTCACAATTACCAGTTATCATCTTATAGTTTACATTTTTTGACGTGTTTTGTCTCTCCTACTGAACAAAGGATCATTATTACTGCATAATTACTAACTTCAGCATTTCTTTTCTCAAAGAAAAATGTACCAGCTACAGCATTCATTTGTGATATTGTTACGACCAAAATCACTCTGAGAATGATCGCACAAAAGAAACAATCAACTAATGTTCAGGCGGTTTATTAACAGTGATATTGTGGGTACAGACTCGTGATCGGTTCTCACATCAGTACAATAATGATCAATAGAAACAGTTACAAATCAGTAATAGAATCACTTACACTTATTACATGCAATATCCCTGGAAATGTCCAAATACGATGCTCGATACGATGAATGATACCTTCGACGTAAATCCAGAGGTGCAGGTTACGATAGTCCAAGGTATAGATCCGGGGTAAAATCCAAGTTATGTGTCCACAGCAAAACGTGTAGAAAATCCAAACGTTATGACGATCACGTTCAGTTGATGTGTTGAATGACGATTCACTTTATATTGTCCAGCAAGAAATCCAGCCCGTCACAGCTTTGCCGTAATAATGTCCGTTGACACTAAAATATGGAGTCTATCTCCAATGTAGGCAAATTAATTCTCTGCAGGCAAAATGTCTCCCAGGCCTTATCTCCACAAACACAGTTTGTATAGCAGGTCAGCAGGTAACACAGGACTGACTATAACAAGTCGCTTCAGAGCCAGAAGTGACGTAACTCTCAGAGCAGAGGTGTTGGGTACTCTGCCTACCTCAGAATTTCTCCTGCTTATATACTATCCATTCACCCCTTTCTAGTACATTCTGTAATTTTCTCCAACCTGGGGCTACATACCTGAACATACTAGCAAGTCCAAATTCCAGGAATCCTGGATGACTCACTTCCTAATATGTGCATAACATCATTGCCAAAATTAACTACCAATCACATTGGGCTACAAGGGCAGTGCCTCACTCAGCCAGCACTTCCCAGAATTTTCTGGAATGGGTTAAATCATTCTAGATTGAGTGAGCTATAATGTATTTCCTGTCACATGCATACATGTACTGTAGCTACATTTTATACCACGTAGAAAATTCTCCACTGATCTGGTCAGCCTGTATGACCTATATCTATATCATATAGAATGTTCTCCATTATTCTGGTCACCCTGTGTACATACACATTAAAACAACCATGCATACAACCTTGATACATGTACATATAACTACTTGTGTGTACATTTGTGACAATATGTCATCATCTAAGATATTAAAGTCATGGTTGGTGAAGTAGTTCCATATACACCAACTTGGCAAAGTTGCCATTATATTTGAAATGCCATCAAAATTATATTCAGGACACACAAACACACACATACACACGTAAGTTTAGTGTCTTATCTTGTGTGGTGTTGCCCTCGTATCATCACTAAGTTGGGTCAAAACAATATACCGGTAACCACAGACTGCATACAAAATAGGCAACAGATATGTGGCAAATGTCTCTGATTTAAAACTTACTTTGTTGCTGCCAGGCGTGGAGCTTTCCACACGAGAAGCACTGCTTGGGGTGATGCTCACCTCTCGGCCGTACACGGGTATTGAGCTGCCCCTGTCATCACCTTCCAGGAGGCTAAAAGGCATCAGGAAAAAAAAAAGAGAAGAATTTGGATAACAAACAAAAGAAAAAAAACCCACTAAGACTTAAAAGTTACTTCAAACTTTAATACAGTCTCTAGGAAGTGCTTTCTCCTTATCACTTTAAATACAAACATGATTTTTCAGTCACCTTCCATGAGGCTTGATGGCATCAGAAAAAAAAAAAAATGAAATTGGATTGGGGGGGGGGGGACACCAAGACTTTAAAGCTTTCTATTCTAAGAAATTGATATAGCCTGTAGGAATTACTTTCTAAAATATCACTTTACAATGCATCAATATTTCTGACATGATTTTCAATTGCCTTGACCTTGCACTTGTCTCCAGTATGTTAGGAAACAGGTGCACACAAGTTTAAACAAAAATGAAAGAATTATATTTCCTTTGTCAGGCAAGTGCTTGACACTGAATCTTTTCCTTATGTTATTTTATCCGAATATTGGCTGTACTATCAATTTCAGCTGCGGGAGTAACAACACTTTTCAATAATTGCAATTGATTGACAAATTTGCCCTTCATCGACATAAATACATGGGTCAATCCATGTCAAATCATCCAGTGCTTGTCACCCGACCCCCTCCGATTTTCTTTAAAACTACACCAAATGTTCCCCAAAGTGTCTGACGGTTATTAATTAATTGTATTAATTATTATTAATTGTAACATATCTTGCAAGCATGAGTGTAGATTAATTCCAGTATATACATTTACACCACAAAAAGCTTTTGTGTTTGTGAAAGAATCACAAGTATATCATGCTATAATACACCTGTCGTGTGTGTAATTTGTAGTTAACAAATTTACAGCTATTTTTAGAAGGGCTTCAAGGTCAAGGGTAAAACATTCATGATCAAATTGACACTAAATCTGAAAGAAGAGCACAAATACTTTAGAACCTGAATAAGGTAGGCTTTCAGCTTTCATAATTCTTGAAATATTACTCGGTGAAATGTCTTTCAAAACACATATTCATATGCAGTGCAATGAGGAAAATGGAGCAATTTATTGTTTTTATCAAATTTTGGATTAAATTTCAAGGTCATTACTAAGTAATAAAAGTGTTTTGTGGTATCTATTACTGAAATATGTATAACAGACTATGCCTACTGCAAATATCACAGGGCTAGTCCTTTTCATCTTGAAAGTGTGGACATTTGAAATGTCCTCTAAACCCAATATGTGATATAACATGGAAATTTGGCCGTTTACGACCATTTTCGGTGGGGTAAATTTGCCATTGAACATTTCGGTAGCAAAATTTCTTTGGTAACCCAAGATAATATAGGTAAATGTCTATCAATACACAAAAATTGATGCCATTCCTAGGTGGGACGAAGGGTGATCCGTGACCTTGAATTTGGCACATTTTTCATTTTTGTCAACTTTGAGGGCGCTCTCCGTAAAACGGTGTGCATGAATGCGCTGATTTTTTTCAAAATTACTGAGCAAGTCAAAGCCTTCAACAGCATAATATTTTAGAACCTAAGGTGATGAAATTTGGAAGATATTAGCCTCTAAATATGCATTAAAATTTTCAAAATTAACATTTAACATCATTTTCGGTGACCTCGTGCACGTTAACGAAAAGTCAATTTCGCGTCACAGTAAGTTTTTCTTGCAAAGACTTTAAAGTTCTCTCAATTTCCAGATAATGAACATTTTTGCATTAATATCCATGCTAAAACAGTCAATCAAAAATGCCTAATTTTCTTTTAACTAATATTTTGGAATGCGCACCGGTTGCTATGTGAGGCTGTATCTTAGCAACCAATTGACCTTGGGGCAAAATATTTTGGGATTTTCCGTCAGACACTTTGGGGAACATTTGGTGCGATTTTAAAGAAAATTGGAGGGGGTCGGGTGACAACTTTTCTGAAAATTGGATGATTTGACGTGGATTGACCCTTATGTAAGCACTGATCATTTTGTGTTTTGGTACATGTAGTAGCTATGATTTAAAAAAAAAAATCATGGGCAAACATATTTATGTTGGTACAGAAAATCATAACGGGTGACATTGAATAGGATACCCCCAAAATACTGCACTCGCCTCGACCCCATATTGTTAGCATCAAAGATGAATGGTCTTTACAAGGGCAATCAAAAATACAGTGTAATTCTGTTTTCTATGAACAATCTACATAGTTGCTACTCTTGGAATTTCATCAAATTCTCCACTCGTCAGCAATGCAAAATATAAACTGGTACTGGCTGACAAATTATTTACTTATTGCACCAACTAAAAAGTGGAATATTTTATGAGGTTTTTATTTTCGCGAATTTCACAAATTTAAAAACACACAAAAATATCAACTCTGATCCCGGCATGAATGTGACATGTAAGCACACTTTCTCCGTTCAATACTGTACATACTACACAGTTATGAAATAAATCACTTGTGAAATTGTCACTTGCACTATTTCTTTTAAAAACCATAAAATGGAAATGCACATATTTGGCATACACATAGTAGTAATATAATTCAGTGACAATACTGGGAGAATACTAGGCAACTCTACAAAGTTTCTCATGTTAGTGCACAGTTATCAGCGACAGCCAAGAATGACTGTGCTGAGGAACCACATACTTCTATACATGTACATGTTTGAGATGATGAAAAACTTACTGATACATGGATACTACATCAGTGTAGTGACCTATGGAGTAATGGGCTGTTAACACAGCGATATGGGATGGGACACGTATACAGGTCAAGCAGCCAGAACACACATTGCCATTATATCACTCAAGTTTTTCTTTAATATGAATAACAATCATTAATAGTATAAGTACTGCATACAAACATTGATAGATTTTGCTTTATTTTTTTTCTCTAAAAACCATGTCATCATTATACTTAGTCATTGAATAATACTTTTACAAGGGCCATAATTGCTCTATTCCATATATTTGGTGTGTTATGGCTATAATACATGTGAAAGGTAATATATAATGCTGAACAGCCTTAATGTCATTTATAGAATACGCACTAGTTCATCCAGCAAATACACAATCTTATGCAAGGTTTGCTTGCAGTTGACTGATTCTTGTTCTGCTTCCCTCTTTTTAGGTGGGGGGGGGGGGTGGCGAGAGTAACCAAAGGAAATGTACTTCATTACCTTTAAATATTCACAACTGGTTTGAAAAAAAAACAAAAAAACATGGGTATGGGTAAGTTTAATGCACACTTTGTTTTTAGCTTGTTAATTCCATCTATTCCACCTTGATTTCCAGCTTCTGGGCAAATTTCCCCTCTGACCTGCTGCAATTTAAATGTACCGAAACAACTTCAATGTATCAATTTGGCAGGAGCAAGACAAAGGCTGTATGCAACTCTATAACCACAGAAATATAAATTAACCTCACCTTCATAAACAACGCCATTGTTAAACATTTGCAAAATCTCCATATATACATGCACATTATAACTACATTAGCTCATTTCATCTTGTAATGCATGTTGTTTACAAATATTCAGTGGTGTGGAATTTTTTTTTTGTGTGTGTGTGTGTGTGTGTGCGTGTGTGTGTGTGTGTGTGTGTGTGTGTGTGTGTGTGTGAATTTGGCACCCCAATGAACCAGCATTTTAAAGGAACACATGTGAATAAATTGGGGGTAGTAAAATATGAGCAGCAACACTCTAATCTTCAAGTTTATGAACAGCAAAAGTGCAATGAAATTGGCTTGGAAAAAAAAAAAAAAACAACAAAAATGACAAGCTGTCACACAACAGTTTCCACATATGCAGAGCATCAGTATTTCAATTAATCCAAACATGGTCCAATGCACCAAAGAGCAGCAGAAAGAAGAAATGTGTCAATGAAAAATGCCAACTTGACGTGAACAAGCATGAAAATGCAGCAGAGTCACATTGGCATGAATTTCCTGCCCTCTTCTACCAAAATATCAACAGTGCAGTCATCCGATTCAGAGGTTCAACTTGCACAAGACTGGCTTGCACCCGCAGAAATGCCCGGTCTTTTTTTCCCCCCTCCATGATAAATCACCGACTGTACCTGCAGTAGCATGACTTGTGCAGATGACAGGTACATGCCGTACCTCCACGTTTGTTGGCGATGAGAAGCACCCTCCTGAGCAGGTCGCATCTGGGTGATAGCATTCTGACACCCGCAGTCCGACATTTGGCATTCCATCAACATCTCCGTCCCAATCAAACCACACTGAGTCATCTACTGTGGGAACGGGATCACTATCTAGCCTTAAGACTCTGGGATCTCTCAGGAGATAGACCCACCAAATATCTTGAATTGCAAGCTTTATAAACGGGGAAGATAGTCCGCAACACGCAAATATTTTGAGTTTACTATGAGTGCCTGGCTGTCGAAGGGGGAAATTGTAGAGATGCATTTCTCTGCCTGAGGACAGGGTGGGGGTAGAGAAAAGGGAAACTGCTTTAGCCCTAATCATTAATGTCTGACTCAAGCAAGCCTACTTCCTCTTTCTCCACCCCTCTTTCCCCTTCCTTAAACTAAACATACTCTAAAACCAGATTTTTTTTTTTTTTTGTGTGTGTGTGCATGACACTTTCATGAATTTCGCAGGGAGCAGTGATTCACGAAAGTAAGCTGTGTGCGAAAGTTTTTGTCTACATATGATAATGCAATGAATGCCAGTTCCACGCTGTACGCCATCATGGTCAGCAGTTCTTAAAACTTTCTGTTGCAAAAAGGGCTGACGGCTTCAATTTGTAAAAGTTTCATGAAGCGAATGTCTGTGGTTTCATAGTGCACTACCGATTTGAAATAATCTATGATCTCAACACATATATTCCCAGTTAGGGGTTTGTCTTTCTTTTCAAGCAAATAACCAATACATATAGAACTTGTATAGGCTATATGTACTGAATACACCATATATTTAGCAAGTCTGATTTTCTTTTTTTTGCAAATCAGGGCTTCGCAACAATTTCGCAGGTGGTTCGCAGTTGAGGAGCGCATTACTAAAAGGAGAAATGTATTCACATCATGTCGGGATCAGAGTTGATATTTTCATGTGTTTTAAAATTCACAAATAGCACCCGACTCGCAAAAATAAAAACCTTGTGAAATATTTTGCGTATACAATATATCATAAAACCCAACTGTGAATGAGCCTCTTGTTACATACACTTCATGATTATCAATCACACGTCCTGAAATACATCATGGTGACATTCTGTGAGAATCTTGAGGAAACGAGACTGCCTGAAGGACATCAGTACCACACCCAAAGCCTGCATTAAGGCAGAATCCTCCCTGAGGCTCTCACACTTCCCTCGTGCCATGGAGAGAGCTGAATGTGTCTTCTTAATACTCAATCCATATCAACATCTCTGCATATTTCAGTTTACAAAGTCCTCTAGATTTAATAAAGTGACAATGAGCGTTTCTAAGACACACACCAAATCTCTCAGAAACTGACAGTAACATGAACAGGATTAATAATTCTGAATTCAACAGAGATAAGATTTCAATATGATTTGATCTTAGACATATGATATGTGAAGTTAATGCACTGATTGTACTTACATGTTTTGAGTGACTTTTCCATCAAGGGCCATCAAGTCTGCTACTTTATTTGTATCAGGCAGCAAATTCTATGAAAAGAAAAAGAAAAAAGTGAAAGTAACAAATCTGCAATTAGCAGTGGACACTTGGTACATACAATGTGTAGATTTACATTGTAAAGGCCACCGCACACTACACGATCAGACTGGTCTTAAGTCTTAAGCCAAGCTGGGTCTTAAGACCAGTCGTACGACCAGACACCGCACACTATACGACCCGACTATAAAGCGCGCGCAGTGCGCACTGCGTGAGCTTGCATTTTACTGCATTGTGAATGGCTGAAAGCTCCCGACTGGTCGTAGAAATTCAACATGTCAAATCTCTACGACTGGCGCTAAGACCCAGTCGTACGACTAGAAAATGGCAAGACTGTGATGTCACACTTCTAGTCTTAAGGTCTTAAGACCGGTGAATCGGGGCAAAATCGTGTAGTGTGCGGCGGGCTTAATTCAATTTGTACAGTGGCATTGACACATTAATGCCAAGTATTTATGACAGCAATCATAATTCTTTTTCCAGCTACCGTACAAGTACAGTCAAACCTGTCTATAGCAGCCACCCAGGGGAAACAATAAAAGTGGCCACTACAGACAGGTCTGTGACCATTCTGAATTTCTAACACTTGCTTTGCATAATAGCATTTAAGATTTTTGCAAAATTTCATCAATTTCAAAATTTCTTTCAGCCTACTTCTGCTCTTTTGATAGGACTCGGCAGAATTCACGCAATGAATGTAAAAGCCAACGTATTCATGACTGATCTAACAGTTCAGCTAAATTCTTCAGGCCACTATATGCAGTTAGATATTCACCACGGGCCGCATTTGGCAGGTGACTGGGCACTGTATAAAGGGTCTATAATAAGCAATTTCTTGAGGGAATTTTTCAGTGGAAACTATAAGCAGGTGGCTGCTATAGACAGGTGGCCATGAAGGCAGGTTTGACTGTACATGTATGAAGTCTGTGATATTTCAAGTTTTTATAAAAAAAAAAAAAATCTCCAGACAAAAACATTTTTGTTGATTCCAAATCTGTATATTTACCCTCCCTGACCTTATGCATCAACGAGTAACAGCCCAGACACAACATCTTTGCTAAACAAGACACAAATTCCACTGAGGGAGAGTAATTCCAGCATAGTCTCTTTTATCATTGTCTGTGTCTAACTTCCTGTAAGAAGCTATCAGCTCTGAACATTTGTCCCCAGTGGTGGCTACTCCATTGCGGGAGAAATAAAACGGTCATGTCTATTCAGCAGCACGGACAGAAAATGACTACACTGTATGTACATGACAGCATGCGCAAGGACAGTGTCGCTGAAGAACTCTTGGATGATGTACAAGTCTGTATATTTTTGCATTTCCTGTACTCTTTTGGCCTTTCTTCATTACTTTTCTATTATCAGTCTGTTGTTGTTGTTTTTTCTTGGCATCCTTCGTTTTAAATCAATGGCCACCGATGCTCCAAAATCCGACTGGCATTCTTCAAAATCCGATTGGCATGCTCATTGCAGAAGAATATAATTTTGAAACTTTGCACAACTACCCATTACTGTTAACTGCAGAGGATAAACTACAGCTATGCTAAAACTACATTTATATCACTTCTGCAAGTTGAGCACTAAGATCAATAGTGTATGCACACGCACATAAACACACACACACAGACAAAGCCATTGAATAATAATATTTGGATGGACATGGAACAAGAAATCAACCTATTTTGACCTCTTGTAAAACAAATCACATGGATATCATAGGAACAGCCATAGTGCAGAGCAGCTGCAAACAAGGAGAGGGAATTCAGTTGTGATCTGCAACAGAAAATCAATACAATGCAGGCATTCCTCTTGCATCACAGTAAATTCAGATACATGTACTGCCTTCTTCTTGTAAAAAGGACAAATCTTTTTCACCAACGGCTTTTAATTCTACATATTTTTTTAAATATTTTTTTACTCAATTTGAAATTTGTACACAATAAATTATTAATACTGAGTTTAGGTAGTTAAAACAATATGCTTTTTTCTCTATCTAATTTACTGTTGATATGTGGTAATTATAGTATTATACATGGACCAAAACAAAAAATTGAAATGTATGTTTTCATGCTAGTATCACACGGTGCAAATTGTGTGGAAAAATTCAAAATTTTCCAATCTAAAATTCCCTCTTATCCTAACCCCTCCTCCCACCCTGCCCCAAACCCCCCCCCCCCACAATTTTGAAGAATTTTACTTATGTGTTGTGACTTTTTATTTGTTTCATGCATACATGTAAGAACATCAGTCTTTGATACAAACATTTTGAACTAAGTAAAAGAGTACAACTCCAGTGACATAAATTTTGAACCAAGTAAAAGAGTATGACTCCAGTGACATCAAAAGACACACTGATATTCATGGAAGAAAACTGATTGCTCAACTACAGTGTAGATCCCATTTTGGGAATGCCTTCATTTTCGTCCCTAATCCTTACATATTAGAGAAATCTTGTGTTATCAAAGGCAATTTGTACGTTAAGCCATAATTGGGCTGTATTGTGCCAATTAGCACAAAACTGTCTGAAATTAGCTGTCAACAAGTAGGGTTTAAAGGTAATCCTTCTCATCCCTAATTTCCCTTTTTAAATATGATAATGGCCTCCCTAAGGCTACTTGAATTGATTGACAGACTTGCATTACTGCAAAGTTTGGACAGATATTAAAGGAATGCTCACAAGATACCTTTCAAAATAGCATGTTACAGCTTAGAGCTTGGTCATGTCAAAGGTTAAAAACCACAATTTAACAAGGAAAATTAGGAGAATAAACCTCTGTGCAAAAAGTATACACATACAACATAAGGAGAGTCACTACATTATACATCACATAATGTGACATCTAGTGGTCACCCTGAAACAATTGTCTTTTGCACATGATCAAGACATTACTGGCAAACTTTCTTGTTTGTGAAAGAACACATTTCACACATAAACCCTGCTAAAGTGACATTGTTTTAATTTCAATGATGCTAGAACACTTCACCTCAGACAACATAAGTTCTTTCACTTTAATAATATAGGCTGAAAAAACAAACAAACAAAAAGAAAAGCATGGAAACAACCAATTGTGATGAGGAATTTTCCTCGAGAGACATCCAGCAAAATTCATGTGACTATGATGGCATTTTCAAAGTCTTCATATGACTCTGTTTTAGACAACATTCGGACACTCAAAATGATTCATCCTTTTTCTTGTCTAAGCTGGGCTCCCAAATTTCCCATTTCTGCTTTGATTTAACCAATTTGTCTAATTTTTTTGTTCAACATGCAAATTCCTCTTTCACAGTATTCAGCTTACATTCATTCCTCCTGACAGAATGACAAATCTATACAATTTGAGAAATAAAACAAAACAAAACAAAAAAGCTTGGTTTTCACCTCACAACAACCCAATTTCACTCCATGAACCATGGATGCAGAGTCGTTATAGAGTTCTAAAGTGATAATGTCATAGTCTTTTTCACAGCTTGGCTTGGATCCAGGTGTGAGCATGGTTTAATAGTGCTATTCTAGAACCAGTTTCTAAGGCGATGAATGGCTATGACAAGACATCAAACTTTGATGCTCTAGGGAGCCACAAATTTGAAGATGCTCATGACGGATATGTTCAAAGACAACTTTTGGCTGAATCTTGTTGCCATGCTTAAATAAATGAATGAAATAAACCGAAACAAAACGAAACCACAACATGGCAATATAAATTCTACAATATACTGTACATGTACAACTAAATGTCTTGAAAAGGCATGTTTCTTTACCTTAGCTGATTGGTCTGCTGCAGTGTTCATGGGTGACAGGTCCATTCTGATATTGACCAAAAAACAAACAAACAAACAAATGAACAAACATAAACATGTAGCTGATAAACTTGTGTTTCTCCCTTCTCCTCTCAATGCATCTATTTTTGCCTAGTATTCATTGCATTTTTGTCAATTTCCTTACCATTGATAGCAAATAAAACTCTGTCAACATTTATATTTTTCTTGACCTTAAATCACCTTACGATATCATTACCACCACATTTATCAACTATCAAACACTGCAAAAACAACCTGCCTTGTCTGCCTGTGGTTTTAAAAACATTACACACATTGTGGTAGCTTGTGTAAGGAGATTATGGAGATTAACTTTTTCCAAACCCATATGTATTAAACAAGATTTTTCTCTCATACTGTTTACATACATATGGAGAGCATACATAGCATGTAGCATAGAATTTATGTATTTCATACACTTTTGTACATTTGTTACATGGCATATATTCAAACCGTTTGCTTGACATGCTTACAATAGAAGGTTCTACAACCACAGAAATAAAGACGAAGCTTGGTGCAGGCTGGTCGTACAAAGTCTAGACAGATGTGTTTGTGTGTGTGTGTATCTGTGTGTGTGTGTGTGTGTGTGTGTGTGTGTACATGTGTGAACTGTTTGTGTGTTTGCACTAGATCACTGACAGACATGCTATTTCCCCAATCACTGACAGACATGCTGACAGACATGCTATTTCCCCAATACATATAAGAAAACCAAAAAAATATGTATAAACAGAATTTAGCAGGGACACAGATACAATCACTGTACAATTCCTTATCATGGTATGAGTATTGCCTTCTAAATCATAAATCTTGTTCACAAAATTTCAGGGTTTTACTGTTGCCTTTTTTTCTCAGAGTGAAAGTCATCATCTGTTAAATTGGTTGCATACTATATACTAGTATCATAAACTAAAAATCAAGGCAAAGGATACATGTAAGTACAACGGAATATAATCTCCACTCTTTTTGTGGGAAGAAATGTTAGGGCCATGTAATACTGTGTACGGCATATATTTCACGAGTCTAAATTTTCACGAATCGGGACTTCCCGACAATTTCGCGAGTGGTTAAATTCACGATCGTGGAGTCCTGTACTGAACGGAGAAATGTACACACATACGTCACATCCATATCGGCATTAGAGTCAATATTCTTTGCGTGTCTTTAATTTCGCGAATAGCAGCTGACTCGCGAAATTCGCAAAAATAAAAAACCTTGCGAAATATTCAGCATATACAGTATGCGAAGTTAATATTGTAATGAACACATAGCTTACCTTGGAAGCTTTGGCAGAGAATCTGTAACAGAATAAACGGTAAAAGATGGCAACTTAATCATGGAAGTAAACAATTTGATAAAAAATTATACTCCTTAAAGATGTCACAGTTACGAAGCAACATACAATGTATATTGAAAACATCAACAATTTAAAAAAATTGTGTACTTACTGTACATGTAGAGCGTAATATTTTGGTAGTCCTCTATTTCTCTTCATCTCTCTCTCTCAGGTTTCTTCGTTCTACCTCAACTGAAACTCCTTCGTTCTACCTCAACTGAAACTCATACAGGTTTTTCAGAGAATGACTAAGAATTATATTGAATATAATCGATGTCACACATTTTTGATAGTGACAGAGTTTAAGCTGAAAATTAACAATATGTTAATTTGATTTATTATTTTTCCTCTAGAAAATGAGTCTCATCAACAATCATCTCTTACTAAAGATGATCATTGGAATGATACATTCAAAGTGCATTTTACTGTAAATGGTATTTTGTGTAAGAAAAAACCTGATCTAACTTAATCCTCCAAACTGAGGATAGCCCTACAAGGGATCGTATAGTTTTGGTTGAGACCTAATTTTAGGTTTCTAACATTTTTGGAGAGATAATGAGAAACCTCTTATGAAATATGAAAGAGCATGTAATTCTATGAAGAATTCAACGATTATTTGATGAAAATTGGTTTGAAATGGCTCAGATATCCAAAAAAGAGCGATTCTAATAAAGTGTGGGACCCACACTTTATTACGATTGCTTTGTTTTACTTTGTTTTTGGATGTTTCAGTCATTCCAAACCCGATTTTCATCAAATAAACTTTGAATTCCTCTTAAAATGGTATGCTCTGTACTACATCACAAGTGTTTTCTTGGTATCTTGCAAAAAGTTAAAAGCCCAATTCTCATCTCCACCAATACTGTACCATCCCTTTAATCGTTCAGATCTGTATGGCAGGTACAGGTTGCAAAACTTGTAGCATCCCTGATTATGAGTCTTTGCTGGCTACTGATCACCACGGGGCTGGCATGCAGACTCAAGATTTCAGTTCATTTGAAAGATGAAATGAACCTTCATTTGGAAATGACCAGTGTGACCTCTGTAAATCACACTGTTTATTCAAGACATACTTGCATTCTCTCTTTGATCGAACAGATTAACCGGTTAGAAATTAAAATGAGCAACTGGCAAAAAGCAACTTCATTCTTTTTTTTTTATGTTTGGGTCCCATCCTGACAGAATTTAGATGAGTAGCTGCACTAGATCTACAGATCTAATAATTGGTGGAACATCTAAACATAGGATTCTACTTAATTTTCATTTACAGGATATGAAATGTCACAGCTTTGATACTTTTGTGAAAAGCCAACACAAATCCTTAGTATTTCAGTCATGATTAGTCTTTATACAGAATAAGGTTTTGATTTTACAAAAGAAGACAAAAATCATGTAGCATGTTTCAGACTGTCATCAACATCACAATGTCATTGACAATGCCATCTGAAGCTGAGGTCTAAATGAGCATACATTTGCAATTTCAGGTCCATCTTGTGTTGAGTTGAGTCTACCCAGATCATGAAAGGATCTACACCTACAATGTACATTGTACATGCTACATCACTCGGGTCCATGTACAAGATACAACAACCGAGCATAGTCAACCAATTGAAGACCTGGTAGGATGGGGAAACATAAGTGGTCCAATTGAATTGATCTTCATTTCCTACTCACAGAGGTAAATTTGAAAACTCTGATTAGTGCCAATCAGCCATGTGTCACTATTAATATGTGCATCGAAGCTTACGGTCATCACCATCAGTAACAGTCAACTCCAGTCAACATTCTTTGGTTGTGTGTGTGAAAAGTAATTAAGTTGCAATTTACACAATTCACTACAGAATTCTAAATGTATCGGAGCTGGGCCAGCCTTCACACTCCATGGTATCCCCAAGCCAGGTAGGTCTTTAGAATTACTCCTACGAGCAAATTTGCTTACTTAACTTGTCTGTCAAACAAACTTTGAATTAACCATTTAGCAACAACATTATCTAACTGTATTAGGTACCAACACGATTTAAACACTGCATCATGACCATGCAAATCCTGGCATTACAATTACTCTCTTACTGCCAGCAAAATACATAATGCTCCATTGTACCATGGCATACATAATGTACAGTAAGTTAAATCACATGAGGGACAGACATATCGCATTAGAATCTAACCATGCTAATGAGTTAGATCCTAGATGACATGGCAATTGTGCCCTTTATGGCCCTATATTATCGGTACCTCATTCCCCATACACCAAGGTGATATCCCATGAACCACCTCACACTGAGCAGCTGGCGAGCTTCTCTTGAGAAGTTCACTAAAAGGTCACTAAAAGCCCGCCTCACCCACTGTGCTTCTAGCTGCGTAGCTGACACATCGAACACTGTGTATGTGCGATCGCCATATCACGTGCCTTTGCTCTCTGCTTGCAGGATTATCAAGCTTTATATTGATATTTTACATCACAGAAAATTGTCATAATCATGGCGCAAAATGTGAGATAGTTGATAGTGGGAAAGTCTGTGATACAATTATAGCTTCCATTTCTGAACATCCTGGCTAGCCACAACAGTCATACTATATTTTTATGCCTGGCCCGTCATCCATCCCGACCCCATCACAAATTGCACAAACCACCCACGCGGGCGAGGCTTGTGTGTGTGATGATACAGCCCTGTCGCTGTACATAAGTGCGTGCTTTGCACAGCGTCTGGGGCTGATCGGGCAAGTAAATCAGGAACAGTGTAGACGATATAAACACAACAAACTGACGAATCAGGATAAGATTTTGGATTTTTTTTTTCATCATTTCACAGAATAATTTTGCCAAGGCAGTGGACATAATGTCCTCTGTGATAGGTTATTGATCCCCTGCTTGAGATAATAGGGAGCTTTAGATTTTCGCGACAGGGACGTTGAGAGTGGGAAAACCCGTTCTGAGCATGTGCAGAATCGCTATCAAAGTCCATCTATTTAAAGCTCGTGTTGTCTGAGTTTTTACTACGCACTCTGTGCTATTTTTACGTCTGCTCAATTAACGACATAGAGAGCTACTTCATGCACCGATCATATGGGGGCGACATTTTATTCTTTGATATAGATTGCGTCTCAGCATAATCTAAAGCTGCTTTTCAACCCAACGCAAGAAGAGGAGATCGTCCAGCTCAAGCATTGTCTACCAAACGTCCGTGCCGCAAATCTATTAAAAGCATTGTAGCATATTTCTATTAACGTTGCGTCCATTCATTTAAAGTCAATAAGGATGGATGAAAGTTTACCACTGGTTGCGTTCCATTGTGTGCCAATGCACAGCACCCTGTTTGTCTCTTCTCAATCATGCCGCGCAGGGAAGGGCGTTAGAGCAACCATGTGGCGTACCATAAGTGCTTTCATTACTTTGTAGTGGGGAGCGACTTCGGACCGACTCGGACCGACTCGACGACCAACGGACTGCCCTCGGTTTCCGAGGGCGCGCACATGCTCTACATCGGGGAGAAAGAACTACACTTGTATGCGCCCAACTGAACTGGATTCACTAGTTCTTTGGGCCCTGGGCGATTGATAATCCTGCCTGAACCAAGGAGTGTCAACGTCATCCTACCTAGTCAGGCAAGTATCATTGCCAAAGTCTTTCTTCACCTTTTGAGTGAGTTGGCCACCACTACAACACACACTCATGTTGACACATACATTGTACACACACTACATCCCAACGCGAAATCTCACACACATGCACACAGCACAGTACCGGAAAACATGCTGTCAAACCCGCGGTGCCGGATAGTAGGTACAGTAGGGCCTACCGTACTAGAATTCGCACGCACTGCTCGATTAGGGTAAAATCTTGCACAGGAATAGTAGGGCTGTAAATAGCCCCGGAGACCGCGCCGCTATGCAGCGGGGTCCTGGCGGCTACCTCGCAGTTTCGCTAAAGTGAGAACCACGAACAACTCCCTATTGCCACATACGGCGACTTCACGAGTAAATCATGGGTAAATTTCTATCATAAACACAGTGACAATAAAAAATGAAATACACATTACCCCATTGCCTTGGTTCTTTTCACGAATTTATCTGGAAACTGCAAAATTTTCCACATTTTTTAGGAGTAAGCGGCCTGCCCTAGTGGGAGAGCCGTGCTACCATTTCGAACGTGTATATCCATTAGTAAGCATCTGCGCATGTAGCGAGTAATACGTAGCCTTTTGTCAAGGCCCTCTCGCTGCGTGGTGTATAGAGCCCAGCCGAGTAAGGTAGCGCGACTCGCTTCGCTCGTCCGTTACAGCGAGAGGGCCTTGCCAAAGGCTAGCATGCAACGTTAGTGAGCATCAGCGAGCTGAAGACAATTCGCCTTATAAGACAACATTTTCTGCATCATAAGCAACGAAATGCATCAAAAAGTCGCCGATTTGAATCATTTAGGTTTAATCGACCCATGTAAGTATTAAGTATTTCTAGTAGTTTTTGTTGAAAAATTAAGGAAATATAGCGCCGCAACGGCACCCGTTTTGTACAACATTAAGATCTGAATGCGAAAACGGCGTAGCCCCAACGCTGCACGTTGGGGCTGGTCGCAGTTAGGCTGTAAAGTGCACAATTGCCGATAACATTAATTTGGTAAAAACATAAAAAGGACTAAACAAGGAGCTTCTGTGTTACAGCCAGGTTAGATGATGTAGTGGTTTAAACACTCACAGTCATAGATCACACTCACTAGCCAACAATTTGCAACCGGCTAGGTTTACTTCATAATGTCATGCTAACGCCGAACGGGTAATGCCCACAGTTCAAAACTGTGTGCACTTAGACTATGTTTACTTGCGCTTGCGAAAGCTGAAGTCGGCAGCTAGCCTAATTAAATTTAAACCAGTTCAGAGCCAGAGGCTCAGCTCCATTCACTTCCCTACAACTTCTGCAGAATCGACCGCGCGCCCGCCCATTGCATTGGCATTGCTATGCCTATCATCAGCACAGTGTACTACAAACTGACTGTACATTTTAATTACCTGTGCTAGCGTGAGGGAAAGCTCCGCTGTTACTATTGTGGTTCTGCTGGGCCTTCCCCACATGCAGCAAATCTTTCAGAACTTGCGAGGCGTCACCAGCACTTAGGAGCCTGTTTAATTTTACACGGCTGTCGCTGGGAAGGGCCGGTTCCATGCTAAATTACAAGAGCAGAACATGCACAAACGTTGGCCTTTCGTACAAAACAGTCCATTCAGTGCGTGTACTTTTCCAGAACATGGAAAACCAAAGCCACTTATTATCGTAACACAGAAAGCATGTAGGTAGGCCTATTCACGTATGTTACGTCAACACAGAAGCAATGGACAGCTTACGCGCGCAGCCATATTGTGCACATCCGCCGAGAGAGGGCTCACTTTATCATTCATAAAAAATACTTTGATTCGGGTTCCGTTCGAAACCGATCAAATGAGCGAGGGTGGTGACTCAAGATCTGACGTCATTAGAAAAACTCAGAGTGGTTTCCAAACATGTTTCAGAGAAAATCCAGAAGAGCAAGATATACCCAATCTCTCATAAAAATTAGAACGTTCCTAGCAAAACATTCAACTCGCAATGGGTCGACGTTTGAAGTCATGTCGCTGTCATGACGAGTTGGTCCCATGGGACACACAGAGAGGATCGTAATTACGATCAATTTTCAGCTTATTTTCTTCACTTTTTCGGTGTTTCGACGGGATTTTTCTGTGAAATTTGATGGCCTGTTTGACATTATTCAGGACATTCCTGTTAAGTTCATGTGGTTCCTGTTCATCTTAGAATTTTTTTGCGAATCATTTATTACCCTTGAATTTGACCTTGTGCACTGCTCAGGGCAGTTCGATTTACACTTTACGGCAAATCAAATATATGGTCACCACACGGGCCGCGACACGGGCGGCGCGGGTTACTTTACAGTCGACCGCGGAGCCGAGCGCCGCGGGCCGGGGCCAGAGGGGCGGGTGGTGGCCAAGGTTACGGAAGGATTGTGCCAGTAATTCATCCCACGAACTCCTGTACCGGTACATCGTGCTACTACTGTTACAATCAAAACTTCCACAAATGAAAAACGACTTGACTGTACAGGAGAGAACACATAACTTTTACAAAGACTGCACAGTTCACTTTGCACACCAGTGACAGTGCACAAAAGCGGACAACACTAAGCACTGCTAAGGCAGTCAGATGTCTGTCCATCAGTCACCATTGACTGCTCATCATTTCAACCATGTTCATTACCATTGCACTATCAGTTGACAGAAAAAAAAAAAAAAACATTAGTTTGCCAACAATTTCATTTGAGAGAGCAGTAAAGTCCAGGCTGACTGACCAGCACTGACTTGAAATCTCTCAAAGTGTGGAGGCAAAATTAATCTTGACACATTTAGCATTCAGCAGTCTCAAGAATTTCTCTGTTGTCTTTGTCACGACATTGTGATTAGTGTTAATTGTAGCACGCCCTATTGAAACATGTTGATCACCTTGTTTTTATTTCATTTTTATTGCTATTGTTTAATTATTGCAGCTTTGTTGAAAAGTTTCAATTGATTGCCCCCCCCCCCTCATAAAGCGCTCATTCAAGTCATGTTGAAGTCTTCTAAATATGAGTGCACTGCAAGCATAGTATCCACAGTTCAAGACTTAATTGTTCAACGCCATCACACAGCAGTACTTTACTACCTCTACATATATTTACATCTGCACGTTTCGTTGCTTTGCTCACTGAAAACAACAACAAAACAAACGACCAAACCCACATCCATTGCACCAACTGCATTATTTAGTACCGGTACATGTTTTAGCATAAATCTGTACATGTACTTCCTTATTCAAGTAAGAAGGAAATTACATCTGTGCAGCAGCTAATTTTTTTTTTTTTTTTTTATGAGCAGTGGATGGAAAGTCAACATACATCACTACCTGTAGCTGAATACTCTTTCAGGTTGTGTAACACTGTTGTTTGTGATGTTGAATTCATTAACATTGATAAATGATAAAAATAAAAAAGTAAACCACATGCACTCTGTCACTTTCTTGAGACCAAAATAATAATGCATCAATGTCATATGTTGTCATTATATCATCATTGGTAAACAATTTCACCATGCCCATCATCATTGTGTTGGAATGAGTGGATATAAACATTGCAAAAGCTGAAGGCAAATGTGCAACCATACTGATAATAGGCCCTACTCACAAATATCACATACAGTATATAATATAGACGAATCTATATCAAATCTACCTATCATGAACTCCTTTTCCAATTTCTTGAAGGCATTTGTATAGGCCTAAATCCACAAAAGCATGCCTGAACCACCGTTACCAGGTCCATGGTATGGAGACTTGAAGGTAATTTAGTAAGGTTATAGAACATCGACGCCTGTACAGATATTACAAACTGCCCAAACTGATAAATCTTAAAAAAAAAAAAAAAACACACAAAAAAAAACATTCATATTTAGAAGCTAGTACTGGTTATCCAGGCTACATACACTACAGTACACAGCTATCCCAAAGCAAAATTGTACATAAAGTGAGACTTTAGCAGCTTAGATTCAGACCCTCTCGTAAGCAAGCCAAAGCAGTATCCGACTTCACACAGAACTTTCATGTTTTAACAAAACCTTATTAACCAAGGAACCATGCAGCAAAGGATGCATTCTGCACAAAAACCAGCCTAACCTACAAAATAGCACGACATAACGCAGTTGCCATAGGCATGCGCCAAAATGCACGTTCAAGCGTCGAACAACGAACGATGTGGGACTGAATCTCTGCGCCTACGCACAAGGCGGAAGCGCGAGCGCCACTCCGATAAAAATAAAATTCTGCGGCTCTTACATCGGGAAAGTATCTTGTATTTTTCCCCTAAAGGGAAAAAAATGTAATACCAAGTGCAATCTATCTAATCGTTATACACAAAAAACTAACTTCACCGGAGATCATAATCATGTCACCTCGATATCCCCCAAAATTAACGCTAGCAACACAATTGCTCTGATTTTAGTAGCCCATCGGGCTCACGAGACGCTATTGTACCCCTTCTTTAGGAGAATGGGTAGATAAGCAAAAAATTCTAAGATGGAAACCGATTGCACGAAACAGGCAGGCATGACCTCTTTCATTGAAATCCAAGAGGAATAAATATGAAAAAATCCCCCAAAAATGTTATTTATACTATTACGATGATGTAAAAATAATTGACATAATTTGATATTTAATGCATGAAATTAAGGGTGCAAAAATAACTACTTATATGGAATTTTTAGTGAGATTTTGCAACTATGACTGGAGTGTTTTAAAGACATGAATATGTATGAAATGAAGATACCTATACTTTCCACCCTTTTTTGTTTTTCTTTTATTTAGTGCTTATTCAATATAGGGGTAATTAAAAATGCAGGGATCATAAACGATAAATTGTTTATGCTATCAAGGTCGATTACGTCACAATCAATAATGCCGCGGCCCGTAATTTGTCCATGCCGTGCATACGTGTATTGCAGAGTAAAGCATAATTGGCTGAATTCACTCGCTGATGACATGACGTCGTGTGTATGGTAGCTTCACATAACGCAAGACCCCGCAAAACGTGACCGAGTTTATCTGAAGTTCAAATCAAAATTAATGCAGTTCGAAAGGTGATGAAAAGTAACGAATGCATGGATACATAGATAGATAGATAGATAGATAGATAGATAGATAGATAGATAGATAGATAGATAGATAGATAGATAGATAGATAGACAGACAGATAGATAGATAGATAGATAGATAGATAGATAGATAGATAGATATATAGATATAGATATAGATAGATGGATAGATAGATCCCGATAGATTGATAGGTAGATAGATAGATAAATAAATAAATTGATTAATTAATGAATAGACTGTGAGACTGGTCTGTCGACATAAAGACCGCACAGTAAGTTACCTTCTGTTTACTCTGTTTTGTCAATTATACGAGAGCATGGACCAAGTCACTTTAATAAATAATAATGGACTCCGGTAAAGTGCTCATGCATATTATACCTAAAAAGATACTCATGTTGTTGCTGTGAAAACCAAATGCATATAGGATATAATACTCTTTGGACAAATTATCATACAACCATATGAAACAGTATGTATCTCAAAGTAGATCCATGATATAACACATAAGAACAAACAATGATGCACTACATATAAAAGTACTATAGATGTAAAACACTGTCAATTCATAGAAAGAGGTAGGTTTAAAGGGATTCTGGTTGAGATGTGGATTCTGGTTGTAACTTCTCACAAGATAATTTTAGAAATTAACTTTCACTAAGAAATGTTAAAGAACATACCAAAGTAATTCAAAGTTTACTTGACAAAAATTGGTTATGAAATGGCTTGAGATACCCAAAAATATATGGTGTCCTAATGAAAGGCGAGTCCCACTCTTTTATCAAGACCACTTTGTTTAACTTTGTTTTTTAATTGATATCTCAGCCATTTCAAAATGAATCTTCATAAGATCAAATAACCCACTTTGAATTCCTCTTAGAATCGTATGCTCGTTAATATTTCATTAAGTGGTTTCTAATCATCTCGCAAAAAGTTAAAACCTGAATCCCCATTTCTATGAAAACTATGCAGGCTGATCCCTTTAAAAGTTCAATTTGAAAATATCAATAGGCCCATAGGTGCAGAATCAAACAGCTTCTTATAATAAATGTAGAAGTAATCAAAATTAGATGAACAGAAAGAAACAAGTAAAATCTACTAACCGTATATATAGGTCCCTATTCAATGTGTCTCTTCTTCCAGCGTACAAGTCACTACTATAGATACAGATATGTGGTAGAAGTAGAAGTAGAAATTGTAGAACCTACTCTCGAGACTCGAAGCGGCTTTTTACCCAGTGTTCACCTCTCTAGGTAGGTGTATGACACTGTCCTAATATGGAGATTACATGCTCTCTATCAATTTAATTCGTGAAATATATTGAGTCATTGTTGATTTCTACGCATGTGAAAAATAGTTGATGGCATTACGCCTTCAAACTGTTCATGCTTGAATGACAGTACTTGTACACTGTACTATAGTGATAACGCGATATCGTCGATTATTTCAGGTATGGTGTCTCTGTCGACCATGCATTACGCAAAAAACAAGAGAAGAATGCAAAGGCGTATGCAATACGAGTACACTGCTGTGGAACATTGCACACTGCACTGCACATACTGGGCTACGACTAGCCTATATCAAGATATTTGTATATTTATTATGCACACAAAAGGTCTAACTTCTTATCAAATATCACAAAATACAATTAATAATAAATCTAGTATTGATTTTTTGTCGTAAAAACAAAAAAAAACCCATCGAAATTTCGTGCTAGGAGATGCCTCTTATTCATCTAACCCAAAGAGCCTTGAAAAAATCTAGCGGTTCCTTCCTCATGAAACGCACGCACGTCTGCCTCTAGCTCGCTCCTTGCTGTATGTCGCCCCCGTGTCTGCTAGGACCCTTGGCCCCTGCTCCGCTGCTCTTCGTGAGCCTCTACCTAGCCGAGCCCGCCGCCGCCGCGCCCGGGCCAGCTACAATATAATGTAGCTAGGCTGTGGAGCTAGCTCGCTAGCACTAGACTCTATCTACAGCGCAACATACATAGCATGGCCTATCTAGCGAGCGACTCAGCTGACTGCAGAAGAAGTCTAACTAAGTTACTGAGTTGGTAATTTTGAGCGTCAAGACGACGTAATCCAAGTGAAGTTGTGATTTTTCTCTTTTTGATTTGTACATTGGTGAGTGAAATTTAGATGGTGTTCGAGCGAAGATATGTGTGCATGTGTTTGTGTATTATTGTTCGTATTCCACAGCACAGGACAGGTACAGCTGCTGCAAGTTAATACACTCCACAGCAACACCTAACGTTAGACCCTACTCACTAATTAAAGTCGTATAGAAAAATGAGACATCAGGCACTCCGGGTGTAAAGTTTACATTGTAGATAGGAGGTTTATTAGAGGCTCTGCACCGAGGCAAGTTGTCAGAGCAAGTCCCTGTGCTGTGCTCCGGGTGTCAAAGCAGTCGGTATTTATATTAATATTTATACATGTCAGATGTAGAACAGCAGAGAGGTCACTCGCCTCTCTGCATAGACTCTGGTATCAGACAGTAAAACAAGGGGGGTTAAAGAAGGTTACAAAGCAGTAGTGGTCAGTGTTGACAAGCAATTACCTTGTTTTGGGATTATTTATGGGCGGCCTTATTTATGTACATTACAGCTAGCGGCAACAGTAAGGCCCTAAGTCTATAAGAAGACTGAGTGGAAGTCGGGTGGTAGAGAATTTGTTCCGCTTTAAATAATAGAATACAAGGAATTGAGTCCGTCATAATACTGCGGACAGACACACTGGCGAGCAGAGGCTCGCAAATCATCATTAGTTTGTAGAAATAATACATGATAGAGAAACTGATTGTTTGAGGAGAACCAGCAGAGAGGATCAATGACCCACAGAGAGAGGAGGAGAGAGAGTGGGAAGGATGGAGAGATCAGAGCGGAGAGAGGGAGAGATTGTGGAGGAGAGAGAAACAGAGAAAAGTTGAGCTGCTACAGATGTAAAATTAGATCTATATCGCTGTGGTTATCTTGGTATTGAATTGAACAAGGTGAAGTCACAAGACATACAAACCCTTACCCTGGGGCGCTCCTTCACACAGTTATAAATTTACTTCGCTTTCGGACTGGTCGCAGTTAAAGACATATCGGTACTAGTGATCTACTTTCTAAGGCAGATGTAAGGCTATTATGTAGACGGTAGACCTACACCATTCCTCTGCAATGTGTACCTACTGTACTGGACATGGTGATACATGTATTGCTTATCAATGTGACATTAACAACGAACCAAAAAGGGAAGCATTTTAATCATTTTTGCTTTGAAGTCTCCTCTTATAGCCTCTTCAATTGTGCTGTGAACAAAACACGTTTTGTCTTAGGAACTTTGGACAGTGTGTACAATGGGGTTTTCTTTGCCAGTTGGCACTCAAAACACAAAATTTACTAGTTAAAAAAAGTCTTCATTGTTTTCCTTTCATAATCACAGGGCAGTTTGCATTGACATGCACCATCCAGTGCTGGCTCTGTTGTCAAGGGCATATGTGCCAATGAGGATGTTGCAACCAAATGGGATGAAATGTGCCTCAGCGTGGCTTCTGCTCCAAGGGAGGACACTGTCCCGAAATCACCTTCATGTGAAGCAGAGATCCAGTCAAGCGGGGATGGAGGAGCCAAGGCTCATCATCCACGGCCAGGAGTTCACCAGGGATGATTTCACCACTGTCACCCCAAAGATCATCTCACGTGTTGGTACCAACTTGCATAACCAGCCGCACCACCCTCTCTGCATCATAAAGGAGCGGATACGAGACCACTTCTACAAGAGCTTCCTCAATCGCCGCGGCAACCCCCTATTTTCAATCTACGACCACATCAGCCCCGTCGTCACCGTGCGGCAGAATTTCGACAGTGTCTTGGTGCCAAAGGACCACATTTCTCGGAAACGGGGGGACAACTACTACATCAACAGGGAGCACATGCTGAGGGCTCACACCTCGGCTCATCAGCACGAACTGATGCAGGCTGGCCTTGATGCGTTCCTGGTAGCTGGTGACGTGTACAGGAGAGATGAGATCGACACCAGCCACTACCCGGTATTTCACCAGATGGAAGGGGTGCGGCTTTTGACCCAGCATGAGGTGATTTTCCAGCAACTCATGACAAATATTGTCATGATGTACATTTGATATTCAGGCAAAGCTTGTGTTCCCAGATGAGCCATTGCAATGGAGTGTAAGTCTGTTCCATGAAGATAGTCCACAGTTTTAGCTTGTGTAAGCTCCTACTGATGCTCAGAGCTTTCCTGGCCAATTTTGAGATTTTTTTTTTTCGTAGTCTACCTTGAACAATACTGTATGAGCTGTTATCTTTGCAAGGGTTTAATTTTCGTGAATTTCACGAATCACAGTTGGATTACGAATTTAACAAATGAAAATGTGAAAATGGGGAAATATCCATGGATGTGATTTCCCTAGGTTCCCTCCTGGTTTCTGTGATTGCCCAAATGTCATTCTTTTGACTTGCAACACAGTGTCACATTTCCAAAGTTCATGTTGCTCTGCTACCATGATTTTAGCTTGAATGAAGCCCCACTACATGAAAGACTATTTGTGAAAGTAGTTTGCCATAATAGCAGAGACTGTCAAACATTCAAGAAGGTTTCAGAATTTCATCAGGCTTATGTTAGGCTAAACTGCATCTTGCAGTGAATGTTTCACACTAATCGATTTGCATTGTGATCATTTTCTTGTAGGCAATCTGCCTGCAGCATCTACAGATGATATAGCAAATTCAAGAAACATTCTGCATTTTGCACAGCTGCAAAACTGGTATCATAGTTTGAGGTGCAGTAGCTGAAATCATACATGCATTTGATGATAAATTCATCAGAATAGTAATCACCAGATGCAGTACAAGCTGCTTCAAGGGATTACTGCATCAAGGTATCAAGGTAAGTGTTGTTGAGTATTTATACTGCCTTGAAGATGACCTTCTGGCTCTCATTGCAATAATATGTGTGAAAGATCCAATGATAACAATTCTTGCTTGTATGGTAACTTCTTGTAGCAACAGCCAATTGAGAAGCAGGATTCTTGTCAATATAATTACTACGTACATGTACACTTGCTCTTCCTGCAAGAGTTTCTAACATAGCAACTATTCATGAAATGGACCTTTGGTCTCCCAGTTGTTCAGCAGGTGTACTGATGCGACTGACCTCAAGCTCTTTGAGACAGTGCCGACCAGGAGGACCCAGGAAAAGCAGGAGACACACACGCTGGATGCGGCCAAGCTTGTCGAATTTGAGCTCAAGCAAGTCATCACATCTTTGGCAGAGATGCTCTTTGGGAAAGGTAACAGATTCGAGAAGCATATCCTTCTCTCAAGTCTATCAAAGCCTCTCAAATGAGTAGCATTTATTTCATTATAATTCATAGAAGCTTTGATTCTATATTTGTGTTAACCAGCAATGAACTTTGAGGGGAAGAGTCCGCATTCTTGTTAACAAGAAATCATGTCACAACAGGATTTCATTGCATTGCGTTGCATTTCTTCCCAGCAGTGTTTACAGTGTTTCTTCCTAGCTTTCAATAGTCACTCATGATCAGATTGGACTTTTTATGTAAAACTAAACAAAACAAACAAAACAAAAAACAAAATGTAACCTGTATATTCCTGCAGTGCATCTTGTTTGTTTGACAAAGATGAGTTTCACAAGCAGTTTAACAGTGAGGACACACTGTAGGCCTAATGTTGTAAACTGAAATTGTTGAGTGTTTAAGTTGTAACTATAATTCTTGTAATATACATGTACTTTGAGACAGATTTATGTACATTATAAACAAAAAGTTTGAGTTGAGTAGGTCCTGCATATTGTGCAACCTGAAATCAAAAGGGGTATATGAAGACAGAATGTTTGCATTGTTAGGAAATTAGCATGCATAGATCTCTGGATAAAGAGAGAGAGAAAAAAGAAGAAGATTGATTTAGAGTTTTAAGAAACATCCATAAGGATGCAGTTCTGTGATTACTTTGTTTTACTTACTAACTTTGTAAAGTGCCTTTTCCAGACAGTAACTTAGATTACACTTCCTTTTCTTGTGAACCCTCTTGTTATGCAACTATCAGATATTGTATGCAGATGGATTGAGACAGAATTCCCCTTCACACACCCCTCCTGGGAGCTAGAAATTCTCTTCCAAGGAGAGTGGCTGGAGGTTCTTGGGTGTGGCATCATGGAGCAGAAACTCCTCCAGTCTGGTAGGAGCACTCCCCTCCCCCCCCCCCCCCCCCCAATCTGGGCCACTCTTGCGCCAGAGAGCACAGTATTGTTACACTGAGCTCTACACCAGCTAACAGCTGGAGGGACAAATGACATCAAATGAATAATGAGCTACTGTAAAAGCTGTTAATTTTGTGTAAAGATATTTTTGCAAATGAGGTCATGGCCATTTTTGCGAGATGCTGTTTTCGCGAATTGACATGGAAACTATCATAAGTGCAAGTATTTCTCGAGTGCATGGTGATATTTCTATGTGTTCTTAAATTTGCAGTCCAATAGTGATTCACAAAATTCATGAAAATTAAACCCTCACAAAAATAACAGCTTATGCAGTAATCAAGAGAAAAAGGGAGACTCATAACTGTTACTCTGTCATTCCCCAAAGTGCGTTTCTGCTTATGTGCACTATTAGGTGATTGGACGGGATGTCCTGACACTGTAAATGAGACTCTAAATGAAAATGGTATATCAATCCTAATCTTTATTGTATCATAACCTTTGTGAGGGATTGTTGTTCTCTTGTGCCTGATTTAGTTAGCACATTATGCATTACTGGCAAGCTGTTTAGGGAATCAATTAATTGCTAATAATAGGACCTACTTCACCTATTGAAGCCCAGTCCCGAGTATACTCAGGCAGGTGTGTATGGAAAATGCGTGTTGTGCCAAAATCGGCCCGTCCTCAATGGGTTAAACTGGCAAATTACAAGAAAGTGCATAGGCACATAAATGATTAGATGTACTGGGTAAATGCTAGCCATGGTTTCAGTGTATGAGCCAATGACCAGATAAAGAATAGAAAAGAGCTTTAAAAAATGTTGAAAAAACATAATTCTTGAAAACTGATAAAGGCACTTGTTTTGCAAGTCCATTTGGCTAGTTAAGCAACAATTTCAAATTAAAAGCATTAAAACATTTATTTCAACCTCAAAATGGTCTTCCCATTCAGCTGGAGCGGGATCTTCCATAGGTTATGCCTTTGGCCTTGGACTGGAGCGGCTGGCCATGATCCTCTTTGACATCCCGGACATCCGCCTCTTTTGGAGCACTGACAGCAGATTTTTGTCACAGTTCAAGGTGGACGATGCTACGCGCGTAAAGTTTAAGGTAGTGTGTCTCAATTGTCTTAACCCTAATCAGGCTGGGGGGGGGGGGGGGGGGGCGGAATCCGCCCCCCTCGACGTTTCGCGCAATATCTTCGCAACGCGATAAGCTCCCGCCGCGATGTTTCATGACTTTTTTCTTTCAAGTATCGCGCAACTTTTGAGACCCAAATTGTTGCGCCCGCTCGTACCGTTTTGACGCGACGCCCGTTCGAAAAAAATTTGTCAACCCCAAAATTGCTCCAAAACGTGATTTTGTGTACAAATCCAATGCAAATTGTGTTTTTTCAATTAATTCACATAAAAATTCATATCTTCACTTAGAATGGCTGAAATTAATTTATTTTAGCATAATAATGCTTCAAAAAATGTCTGTGACAAATTTTGGCCAAAAAACAAACAAAAACAAAAGGTCAAAAAACAAAGAAATACATAAATTCAAAAAACAATAAAATACATAAGAAATTAATTTCGATACAGATTTTTTTTAATCCTATGTCTCAGAAGAATGATACAAGAAACATTTCAAAAAAGAAATTAGCTTAATTGGAGCATTAATAAGTGATTTAGGGCACAAAACTGATTTTATGCATAAATTACAATAATTGATTAATATAAAATATAAGAAAAATTTTTCGGAGAAAGCAACCATACATTTTGATAGAATACGTTGTGGGTGTCGCGTGTGCTGATTATCGCGCGTTCCATAGGCGAGATCTCAAGGGGGGGGGGGGAATCCGCCCCCCCCCCCCCCCCCCCCCCCCCCCCAGATATAGCATAGCCAAAAAAGCCCAGCCTGATTAGGGTTAAACCAAGTTGGTCTACTAAGGCTATAGATTTTTTCATTCAAAGCACTGTGATATTTCAGTATTGACTCAAAACATCAGAATATCTGACCCCCCAAAAAATAATTCTAATTTTGAATCATGAAAAAGTTTTGTACAAAACAGAGAAGAGAATGTGTACAGTTTTGTATCTCATCCAGAATAATTCCACACTTCCACCATGTCATTGTGAGCATGATTGCAAAGAATCCAACTTCTGCTTTGAGGCCATTTTTGCAAAATTTCTCCCACTCTATGTGTCTCCCGCTTAAAACTCAGCTCTTTCCTTAACATACATAAGTTTTGTCATATTTTGATAAAAATGAGGCTAAGATAGCATCAGAGATCATCTACTGAAGTATAACCCTAGAGCTAGACCCTGGCTGCAAGGGATATCCTGCATTGTGCTCATCACATGCACTATGCTTTTATGATATTGTGTATATGTTGGTGTGATCAAAGTCTCCAGTTTGCTTTGGAAGACCAGGCAGGATAATCTCCAGTCGAAGAGATGCTAGGTTTTGGAGTCTTTGTGATAATCATACAGGTTTGTTGTTTTTTCATTGCCCCCCCCCCCCCCCCCCCCCCCCCTTTCTCTCGCTGGATCTTGTTCATCTCCAGCCATTCAGCAAGTACCCTCCTGTCATTCAAGACATGTCGTTCTGGTGCCCGGACTCGCAGTACGAGTCCAACGACTTCTATGACCTCGTCAGGTCTATCGGTGGGGAGTTGGTGGAGCAGGTGGCGCTAGTCGACGACTTCACGCATCCCAAGACGGCCCGCAGGAGCCACTGCTACAGGATCACCTACAGGAGTATGGACAGGACTCTGACCAAGGAGGAAGTGAGCAAAGTCCACTCCTCCATAAGAGAGACAGCAGAGAGAAGCCTGCGTGTGGAATTAAGATGAAGAGCATTTGCAGACGGGACTGTTTAAACCAAAAGCTTAAAGTGTGTAGTGGAAGCACCATCTGTGTTCATTATCCTTCGAGGAAGTCACCACCTCTCTGTCACTGAATGACAAGGTTTCTTTCATCATCTTCACCAGTCTAAAGGTGATGAACTCACATCTCTATACAGTTTGCCTATATCATTTTCATAACCGGTATATTATTTTCACGTATTCTTTTTGCAGGAATTGAAATCCAGCCCCTTCTTTAGTTTACCACAGTCTTGATGAAGAAACATTGTGCAAGTATGGCACTTCAGTGATGTAAGTGACCATGAAAACCACTCTTTCACTTATTTCTATATTATTTCTATACACTGTCCTTGTGTTTGATGGACTCTGAAAGTGTGGAGGCTGAGAAAGCTGGACCATTTTTCATCGAGACTTGACAATGGTTTACACTTTATCCAGATGCATGGAATAGGTGTAGAATTATGCCATCATGATTTTTAATGAAATCTATAGTGTGACATCACAGATACTCTGTGAGAAAAGTTTGTGGTGGACGATGACGAGATGAATGTGGAGGAATCATCATGAGCAGTGATGACATTAAAGTCTCAGCACAGGAGACCCAGAGATGCTTCCCTATTTTGTGTGTCCTTGTCTTTCAAATAAAAAAGAAAAATCCAATGAAAACATTGAATATGATGCACTCCCGTTATAACGAACACAGTTATAACGAAATTCCTGTTCCACCAGTATAAACATTCAGCCCGCAACATTACTAGCTTTTTGTTTTTTATTGTTTACTTGTTCGGTTACAGCAAGATTTCGATATAACGAAAGAAATCTGCCAGTCCTGCGGACTTTGTGATAATGGGAGTCCACTGCATAGGAAAAAGTGATCATTATCTTATGGCTCATTTTCCTTGTACTGGTACATTGAGGCCAGAATATGTACTCCTAATGTGGATACATTGTATGTATAGTTCATCTTTTTTTTTTTTCAGGATGCACAAATGAATTGCATTCTGCAGTCACATAACAATGCTATATCCAGACAAATTTTTAGTTTCCAATATGTGATTTGTGGCAAGCTGAAATAAATATTTGAGTAAACCTATATCGATTTCATTGTTCAATGACCGATTTGTTTTGTATTCACTGTCATTCTAAGGGAACAGCATGTTAAAGGGATGGTATAGTTCTGGTCGAGATAGGGATTCTGGTTTTGACTTCTTACAAGATAATTAGAAATTCCTTCTACAAATTGTACAAGATATTAAAGAGCATACAATTCTAGCAGGAATTCAAGTTTGTCAAAACATAGTTTTGACATTGCTGAGATGTCCAGAGACATGGTGTCCAAATAAAAGGTAGGTCCACCTTTTTTTTAGGACCACTTTGTTTGTTTTTTGTTTATATTTCAGCCATTTCAAAACGGATCTTCACCAAATAAACTTTAAATTCCTCTTAGAATTGTATGCTCTGTAATATTTCACATAAATTATTTTTAATCATCTCATAGAAAGTTAAAAACTGAATCCCCAATTCCACCAAGAATATACCATCCCTTTGAGTTGTCTGTGTGATGAGACGGATACCTGATGATGGTTTGTTTATTTTATTAAAACCTTGCTTAGAGCTGACTGCATAGGCTTGAGAAAATGCTTCATACATGTACAACACTGGTAAATGTTCAAAAGGTCTGCATTTTGAAGAGATGCCATGGAATATACATGTACAAGGAACATTGTTAGAACAAGCTGCTTGGGACTATAATACCGTATTGAAATTTCCTAGCTCATTATGCCATGCATCTTGTTATGTCAGGGATAAAAACAAAAGAATAAAAGGATGGAACCTGCAAATGTGTCTGTGTCGGGTATCTCAGTACATATCGTACCTTGTTATAATAATGTTCCACAGTATAGCGAATGTTTGAAAGCTGAATAAACCTCCAGAGTTTACAACATCAGTAGGCAATTTGTATAGGGGTCTTGAGATAAACTGACTCCATTTTCATGCAAGTCAAACACCAGTATTTTGTCAACATGTGTATGCTGATACAGTCTACATGTACTCAATATATTGTACATGTATCAAGCATTTTCTCAAGCCTATGAAATCAATTTTAAGCAAGGTTAATTCAGTGTAATACAAACGCATCCTCACAAACAAGCATGCATTCTTAAAGAGGCCTTCAAATATCCACCTAATCACTCTTAAAGGTTTTGTCACAGTTGAACAACTGAAGGAAAGATATCTTAATCCCACACCAAGCACAATTCTTGAAAGGCAGCTTGTAAAAAATCAATTCTTAGAAGAACTGCACCAAACTACATGTACAATGGCCGTACAATGTACCAGGTACACACATTCACCCGAGGTTGTCAATGTTTGCCAATGTTTATCTACATTTTATAAATTAATACCTGTAGTACACACATGCACACCCACGCACGCACACACACACACACACACACACACACACACACTCTCTCTCTCTCTCACTATTGTATATCATGTAGCTTTATATTTCCATAATGTGATATAGTGTATGTACAAGACTGACAATTTCAGTCAGTCAGTTTCTCTACAGAACTTGATACCCAGATAATAAGTCAGGCAAAACGTGAGCGATAACATTAACATTTTTCTGTTTTATATGCACCACAACAACATGAGTTCAATGAGTGCTGCATATGTTACAGGAACATCTGTCAAATGAAGGCTAGGTATGAACACTGATGAGACACAACCCTCTGTAATCGGTCCAAATGACAAGCACACATGAATACATGCATCCCCACCCCCCCCCCCCCCAAAAAAAGAGCAAGTTTAGTGTGCACGAAAAATGCACCAGATTTTCAGAATGCACAGTGTTGTGCACTGCTGCAACTTGGCAGTACAGTGCATAATTGTCACCAAAATCCAAGTTATTTCCTTTATATGAAGTGAGAAAAACAGAGATACTGTACAGTATATTAATGGTTATTGATGAATTCATCTTAAAAATCTCAATCACACAGCCTGGTCTATGCATATCTGGTCAAGATGAACCGTAAGTTGAGGGTTTGAAGAAAAAAAAAATGTTCTGCCTTTAAAAGAATTAAAAATCACAATCATAACATACAATTCAGTGCAAATATTTTGCTGAACATGCATCACTTTTACGTGGAAGTACTTGTATAAACTTATAAAGGTTGCACTAACCAGAGTACCACCGGGAACAAATGACAAAGATATCATTAGTATACTTTGTACATGTAATTCTAAGTCTTCTTTCTCCGAGTCAAATACCTGGCGATTATCAGAACTGCATCATATTTCCTGCCTGATTTTGTGCTCTCATTAACTCATGTGCAGTACATTCTCATTATAGTACACTTTATGGGAAGCAGAAATTCATCAGGAAATGGGCCTATATGTGAGTCGTGTATCACAGAAGCAAGCCTCCTATTCACTCCTGGTCACGTGATGGCATCTACAGTACATCGTATCATCATACTGTACCTGTTCAAATGTGTAATGCTGGATTAGAGGAGAAACAAAAGTATAATTGTATAGTTTAATTCTATGTCTCATGCAAAAGTATGACTTAGAAAAAGCATTACAGAACAAAAACAAAAAGAGACTCATGATTCCACTTTTAGTATGTACTGGTTGTATGTATGTTGAACACATGAAATAAAAATTCTTTGAGTGAAAAACCCAAACAAAAGGTTGTTTAGCTATGAGGATGATCATATGAAAGTAGAGCTGATAAAATTTTAGTCAAACCTGCTTCTATGGACCACTGCCACTGCCATGACAGGTGTGATCTAAACTACCACAGCTGTTAAGATATGACCAAGAATGCTGTACAGTTATACTTGTAGAAAGATTATGGTGTGATACAACTATGATATGTCCACAATAACTATTCCTGTAGCATATTTTCATAACTTATGTCATCATGACGAAAACTGGCATGACTGACACCCATGTCGTAATCTACAAGATTGTGTTTTGAATTGTTTCAAAATTATAAATTTCTAATTTTAATCAATTTAAATGCAAATTAAGCCCAAGATCTGACTGGATAGCCTAATTAAAAGCATTGAAGAGTCTGCTTTTGGTTCGTATATCTGTTTCAACATATTCTCTATTTTTAAGTTAGCATTCTCTCTGGTAAACTGCTAAATGCACTACTGTATAAGCTGCTACTTTCGCGAATTTCGCGAATTACTGTCGGACCACGAATTTTACAACACACGAAAATGTAACCATGTCCTTGGGTAATAGTGCACTTTACGATAGCCTTGGTGTCTATTTGCAAAAAACAACATCTTGTGAATATGTCCGAGACCTTTTCATTTGCAAAAATATCTGTATGCAATGATTAAAGCTTATACAGTAACTGATTATTTACTCCCAGGTAGCAGTACAAAATAATGCCTCACTGGGATTGGTGGCATTTTTGATTGCAAAGGAATAGTTTCTCCAAGGAATAAAACTTTTCTCAATTTGTTGCTGTGGTTTTCAATTGTGAATACTGAAGTTCAGTATATGAAATATATATTACTTGAAAAGGATACTTCAGAACTTACAGCAACTGAATGTGCTTTGTCCATATTCAGAGAAAATGTTGAGAAACTCAAGACATTGATATGAATATTGCACCTGAAACTGCCATTGGTTTGAGATAAAAGTTGACATCAGTTACCATACCAGAGAATCAACACCATCTTTAGATGAATTATACTTTCAGAGGGCGGCAAAAGGAGTGCTGGTAATGTCAAGAAGCATGCCTCTGAAATACGAGACATCCTTACCCAGCATGCCCTTGAAAATGGAAGTTCTGTGTCTGTCCTATGATGCACTGGATACTTCATGGACAATAGTCTCCACTGTGACTGACTGTACGTTCTGCATGTTGTGCAGCCAAGTGGCAGCTGCCATGTCTTCCTCGGACACCATCCTACCAGACTGGTCAGCATCGGGACCCTCGTCCACCTCGAGAGCGCCCACCTCACCCATGTTGTCATTCAGAACAGTTCCTACCATTTCCGTGGTACATATCTCGGTTTCTGCCTGCACTTCCGGGACAATGACAATGGTTTCTCCTTCCTGTACCATGGGGAGGCTCTTGGATGCAAGGGTTAGCAGCTCCCCGATGGTAGTGGTCTGAAGATGTTCCGCGACATCCTCATCATCCCCGGTTCCATTGGTAACAATCTCTCCCTTCTCCCCAAGAGCTAAGATAACCTGTTCCAGCTTCTTCTGCACCTCCTCCCTTTGATCCAGGACGGTCACCTTCTGCTCCTGCATACCATCTCGGCCCGGAATGACTGTCACCACTGAAAATGACTGCATATTAGCCTCATCAAAAACTGCAACACCTTCATCCTCCCCTTCTGGAGGCATTTCTTCCTCGCAAATCTCATATTCCTGCGGTCCATCGCTTCTTTTGTTTACACTTTCGGCGACCTCGAAGAAGCTAATGTATTCTTTGTCATTTGCATGCTCTTTTCGCACATGAATCACATATTCCCTAAAAGAATTTGACGAGAAATCAGCACATGCCCTGCACTTGTACATCTGGACTCCTTCATGCAGTTTGGTGGTCAAAATATGCTTCCTAAGATTCTGCTTATTGTTGCACTGGTATGGACAGAGTGGGCACTTAAAAGGTTTCTCACCAGTGTGGATGATTTTATGCCGTGTCAGGTGGGTCGAAAGGCGTGCTCTGTAATTGCAATTTGGGTAAGAACACTTAAATGGTTTTTCGCCTGTGTGCAAGCGAATGTGCTTTGTCAGACTGTACTTAGTTGATGTTGCATACCCACACTGCGAACATAGGTAGGGTTTTTCTTGGGTATGCATTCGCTGATGAGTAACGAGGGAGGAGCGATACTTGAAGGCAAATGTGCAGCCCTCAAAGGTGCAGGGAAACCTGCGCTCTGGATTGTGCTTCATGTATATGTGTTGCTTCAGCAGTAGGTTGTCAAAGAAACCAGCTCCGCATTCTTCACACTTGAAGGATCGTGTCCGCTGCATGTGTGTCCTCATGTGCCGGTCAACACCATTCTTGGTCAAGCTCTCAAACTCGCAGAGGGTGCACTTGAATGGCTTCAAACCCTGGTGTCGGTACATGTGCTTCCTCATGTCAGCCATTTGAGGACACTTATAGTCGCACAGCTCGCACTTGAACTGCTTGTCGGGATCGTGACTTCGCTGGTGGGAAACCAAATTTCCCTTTGTGGAGAATGTCTTGTCACATTCGGTGCAACGGAATTCCACAAGGTGATTCTCAGCTGCAATGTGCTCATTTAACAGATCTTCTGTTTCAAATTCTTGCTTGCACTTACGACACATAGCAGCTTTGTGTTCTTTGCTGTGTGTGTCAAGTTCCTCTGCTGTCTTGTATTTTCTGGGACACTTTTTACAGGCATGAAGCTCAATTTTAGCTTTTTGTGCATGAATGATTGATCTCAAGTGTCGATTCAACATCTTCAAATTTTTAGTTTCATAACCACAAGGAGCACAATGATACATTTTGGTTTGTTGTAGTTCTGCAGGATCTTCCTTTATTCTTCGTTCTGCAAGAACTGTGTGCCCTTCCTTGGCTCTCTTTTTGTGCTTCATTGTTGCACAATGTATTTCGATCTTTTTCTTTGTGAGACAATAGATGTGACAGATGTGGCAGTAGAATTTGCCATCTTTGATGTAAACCAAAGTATCTTCTTGGCCGTCATGTGAATCACCTTCTGAAACATCACTACTCTGCTCATCCTCTTCAGTTTCTGCATCTGATTCACCTTTTCCTTTTTGAGCTCGCAGTTTCAATTTCTTGCCAGGTTTCACTACCTTTTGCTTCTGCTGTTTTGCCTTCTTTTTGTTACTCATTACCTGCCCATTTTTCTTTCTTCTACCTCTTCTTCCCACCTGACTCCCACCAACTACCTTGATTTTCAACACAGATCCCTTTTTGGCATCTCCAGCATCCTTACGTCGGATTTTGTTCTTGCCTTGCAGCGAATCATTTCCACTCGCTTTTGCAACTGTATCTGTCCTATTTCTCTTTCTTGGGGATGCACTATCAGCACTTTTCTTGTCAACCCTTTCTCTTTTCACCTCAACATCCATCTTTGAGTCACTACGGTCAATGCCAGACAGAAGGTCTGTGTATGATATCCTGATTCCTCTTCGGCTTGATCTCCGAGGTGACCCCTGAATGTCCACTTCTTCCTCCTTGTTAGTCAGTCCTCTTAGTCTCTTCTTGGCAGAATCCAATTCAGGAGATGACTGTGGGATGGATAGCTTGCGTTTCCTACCACGTCTTCGCTGTTGATTATGAGGAGGACTGCTGGCAGCTCTGCTTGTAATGGATGGCTGTGTATCGTCCCTTTCTTCAGTATTCTGTTCCTCATCTTCACCTTTTCTTTGCCCTGACGATTCTTCATCTCCTCCTGTTGGTGTATGTAAGATCAATGAGTATGAATAGCAAAAATCAAAAGACACAAGGCCATGACAAGACTTTGGTGATCTTAATATTTGTTGTGATTATAGTTCAGTTTCAGACACTAACTTTGTTATCACCTTATTGTGCATTAGTTTCAAGCACAGAACATAGACAATCCCATTATCCATTTATGCTGATTCACTGACTTAATGTGTAGTAATCCACTCCAGAATCAAAATAATTAAAAGCTGACAGTCTACATATTTCAGAATATCCTTCTGTCTTCTCTCCAAGAGACCACTGAATAAATAATGAATATAATATTACTATTAGATTAGATGACAAAATCTCAGAAGTATATATGAAAGGTAAAATTGAAAAGTGTCCATAAGCTCCTTTGCATTTCAGAAAAGATTGTGAAATCATGTAAGAGATTTTTTTTTCTTTTTTAAGGCTGTAATATGCATTTTTAAGCAGTTGTCCTGTTCAGACAGGTATACCCAGTCATTGGGTGTCTAGACAGGTTATGGGACCAGACGTGTACTGTAAAGTGCGTCTGGTTTGACAAGACGCGCCTACCTAAACAGTTGTTTGTCAGTGAGGAGCTGTGTGTAAATGCGTATTCAAAGCAAAATAAGCAAGTCAGTACTAAAGGGTGAGTAATCTTTAAAATGAGAGCCAGGGTGTGAATTGTTTCAATGTGCAAAGCTTTTTATACCTCCTTTCCCTGGAGCACGGGGACTGCACAACACAGAGCATTTTGACTGCCGGTGTTCAACATAAGACATCAACCCCTTGATCTGGGTGTTGCATCGAAGGCAGACATGTACATCCTCCTCAGACTCCATGACAAGTATGTCACTCAGGCCAGATGCAGACTTGATCTGTAAACAAGCATTGTGGAAAATTACATTAAGAGTTTACATTCCCAAGGAGCTTATCAATGTGAACATCATTCATGGAAAGCTCCGATCTTGCCGACTATCTCACAGAGTGGAAATGTTAAAGGACAAGTCCCCCTTCATATGTACACAAGGATTGAGAGAATGAAGCAATATCAGTAGAACACATCAGTGAAAGTTTGGGGAATATTAGACAATCCATTCAAAAGTTATGATTTTTTTTTTTTGAAGTTTCAGTGCCACCATCACTGGATGAGAAGACTACTCCAGCTTTAACCGCACCAGCAACCCAACACATACTCCAGCTTGTGATGTATTTGCATAGAACAAAAAGTTATGAATTTTTAAAGTTTCTGCAGTCACTGCTGGATGAGAAAACTACAACAGTCTATGATGTCGCATGTGTACGAACGATATGAGGAAAATATAAAGAGAATTCCACTAAATTCCTTTTTTTTTTTATAAAGTGCACATTCCTTTGACTATACACTACTGATGTTATTTTAGGGTAGGACTTAATTCACCCTGCTTTCTGAAAGAGGCAAGTCAATTGCTCTATTATTATGCGAGAAAAGTAAAAATGTGTTGACTTTTATACTTTAAGGGGTGTTGGTTTCAAAACACAGCGCAACCGAGTGTGTCAAAATAACAACCCAGGGTTAGAGGCAGTTATCTTGGAGCATGTAAGTTTACTGCAAATCACATTTCAATGTCATCTTGTGAATTCAGAGTATTTTCTTTACATGTGAGTAAAATTTCAGGCAAATTGTGAGATATCTTAAGTATCTATTGATAAAAAACAAAAAACAAACAAAAACATTACTTCATTAGGGTGCCGATGACGATGTGTTGGACACCCAATGCTGACTATGCAAGTAGGTTAGATATCATTTGCACTACCATCTTCATGATCTTTGGATGGCACCGGTAAGTTGTTACATTTGCCTTCAACCACTGGCACTGTCTAGTGTCAACACTAACGACAACGTTAAACACGTTAAACATGTTAAATAAATCTGAATCAAATAGATATCTAACGGTTACTTAATATTTCGAGAACAATCTAACGTTACATGCATGGTCATGGTGACAAAATCTGGAAAGAAACGGCAGTAAATGATGGATGGAGTGTGACGGTGAAAAAAAGAGGCCTACACGCTACACGTTCACGTTTCGTGTTTTTGGCGTGGGGGAACGGACGCAACGCTATTTACGAGGATACTGTACGCACGTACCTAATTCCGCGCCAAAGGTATTTGATTGTTGTCGCCGCAGTAGGAGCGCCATATCTTTTACACACTCATCATACACAACTGCGCGGCGCAGTTTTTTACGCACTCTCGAGAAAGCCGAGTTGATTGACATTTTTAAGAGTGCAAATATCTGCATACATACAAATCTATATGTACATATACGATGATTAAATGGCTAAATAATATTTTAAAATAAAGGACATTCGTGTTAAAATAATCAATCAACTTAATTCAACGACAAATTACCTTCGAAAATGTCGCAATGCGCCCGAAGTTGGCTGGTGATGTTAAATTTTCAACTACCATAAGCGCCGTCTATGGTACGCTACTCTGCTCCAGTCAAAGATCATTTTCTCCTCGGGTCGGTCGCGCATAGACCGAGGTTCGAGGCACGTGCCTTTGAGCAAACAAACTACTAGTAAACGAACAAACAAAAGAAAAAAAATGTTTGGTGTGAGGTATGAAAGTAAACCGACTTGAATGGTCACTTCATTCCTGAAATTTGAAAGACTTTTCTTTTTTCAGCAGACTTTTGTTTAAATTGTCTAAGAGGAAATTATATAAGAGCCTAAAAGAAAACGACCACTCCAAATATTTCAATAGGACCTAAATACTTCTATATGCGAGAGGATACCCCGTGCTGCGGGATCCATTTAATTGGGCCTACTGAGACAGGATTGGTAAATGCTGAGTTTGTGAATGTATAGAATGTTTTGTTTTTTGTTTTTTGTTTTTTGTTTTTTTTTTTACAGCAGATTTTGTTTAAATTGTCTTAGTACTTCTATGAACACCATAGGATCCATAACTTGGGCATACTGAGTCGGGATTGGTAAATGCTGAGGTGAAAATTATGTATAAAAACACTCCTATATTGCCTGTTAACTAAAGCAATATTTTAAAGGCCTGCGCAAATTGAATGACAAGGGGGAGTTTTGAATGATCAAGCAAATACACGGTCACCGAGTACACCGTGCTTACATGATCAATACACAGGCCTATGTACTTATCTTTCACTAAAATCAATAATGATATTATGTTGACTGTCTCGGACAAGCCTTCAAAAGTTATCAACTTAGTTTTGGTTAGATCGATCGCTGGATAAGAAAGCTGCAACAAGTTATTGTGTCTTTGGTAACGATCGAGTCCAGGTATGAAGAGAGAGAGAGAGAGAGAGAGAGAGAGAGAGAGAGAGAGAGGGGGGGGGGGGGGGGGGAGAGAGAGGGAGGGAGGGAGAGAGAGAGAGAAAAGCTTTGAGTCCCAGCTGTAGATATAGGCCTACGTGAACATCAGTGCACCAGGTTGCTGCTTCTTGCCTCGATTGCACTGATCAGGACAGGTACCAGTAGTCAATTATTAGGCCAAAAAAAAAAAAATTAAGTGGAATTAGGAGTTGGAGTATGGATCCACCATGGGCGTAAATCCCGGGGGGATGGGGGATATATCCCACCCCCCCCCCCTGAAATGGAGGAGGGGGATGGCCTGTACAATCACCCCCCCCCCCCCCGAAACTTGAAAAAAAGAAATGGAGGAAGCAGAAATGCGATTGTATCTATTTTGGCATATTGTATGACGTTCGTACTCCCGCCTTCAGACAGGTAACAGAGCTGAACAGTATTCTATCTTGTAGGATAATGTATACATAATTTTCTCAAGAAGAAAGTAATATCGACATAAGGTATGGTCCAGACGTTGACAACGTCAAATTGCTGATAGGCTTACTCATGTAAACATGCTATGACACGAGCAACTCGGGACCATATCTGCAAATTATGTACGAAAACAAACAAACAAACAATAACAAAAACTATACCGCCATAGTTATTGAACCCCTCCATTTCCTGAATCATTCCTGAAACAATGATGACTATATAGGCATACACAGGGAGCGTCGAATCTAAATCTCGGGGGGGGGGGGGGGGGCAAAGGGGCATTTGCCCCGCCCCCTACGGAAATGTTGGGGGCAGACAAGTCATTTGTCCCCCAAGCAATTCCCGAGATGCTCGAACTTTCTTTATGGAAAATTGTCCAACTACGTTATACCGCCAGAACTATGCACCGGATCGTTGACTTGCAATCATGAACAGAGATGCAAAAACTCCGCTACTGGGTCCCTTTCGATAGACTTTGTACACTTTTGAGATTGACGTATTTCCTTATATTTTATCAAAGAATGTGCAGCAGATCTTTCACTTACAAAAGTTCCCTCATCAGAGGCGTCGATGGAGGGGAGGGGGATGGTTCCCCCATAAAAGTATTGGGGACAAACATATTATTTTGTTCCTCCTCGTAACTCCCGAGATGTGGAAATGTTTTTACTTTTTTGATAGAAAACTGTCTAAATATTTCACCCAAAAATGGCTGAATTTCAATTCTGAAAATATAAAATCTCCCTCACTTAAGAGGGGGATAGGCCTAACCCCTAATTCCATACCTTCCCTGTTCAGTACTTTCTACTTAATACACTTTAGATTGACAGATTTTAAAATGTTTCATCTAAAGCGTGCACCATCGAGGTCTGTTACTTCAGTTTAAAAAATGCAAATGTTCCGTGGGTGGGAGGAGATATCTAGATACTTTCAATTAACGGAGGGTTCCCCCCTAAAAAGGCTATTAGCACTCGCCCACGCCTTCTCCCTGCTCGCCCGTCCCCCCCCCCCCCCCTGCCCCTATGATACAAGTAGACTGTGGTTACACTTTGAACATATTATAGACAGTTTTCCAAATAATATGCCACAAAATGTGTGCACCACAACGTTTAAATGCAATCAGAAAATACAGAATCTCCCTCGTGTAGGAAGGGGGAATAGGGAATATAGGGCTTATCCCCTCCCACCTTCTCTGATTGACAAATTTCCAGATATTCCAACAAAAGCGTGCACCAGATTGTTGAATTTCAGTTCTCAAAAACTGAAAAAAAGCTCCCTCGAATATGGGAGACGTATCTTGCCACTCTCCCATTGCTTGGTCCCCTCTAGACTTAGTATACTTTGCGGAATTACAATTTCCGAATTTTCCACAAAAAGTGTGCTTCAGATCGCTTTATTTCAATTCTAATGACGCAAAAGCTCCGTCTTGTGTTCCCCCTTCCACACCCTCCCCCTATAGCTCTTACCTATATAGACTTTGTACATAAATCATATAACACAAAGATGGTGCACACTCGGAATAAGAGCTAAATTCCATGATTTAAACACTTCCCTGAAAAAGCCCCATATTTATTTCTTCAATTATTTTTTTTTCTAAGGGGGGGGGGGGGCTGGAAAAAATTCCAAGTATTGCACCAAAAGTTTGCACAAGATCGCTGAAATTCAGGTCTGAAATGCAAAATCACCTTCGTGTGTGAGGATAAATAAATGCCCCTTATCTACACCCTCGTGTGCTTGCTTTTTCTGTTTGAATTGCTTAACAGACAGCGTTCATGATAAATTATTCATCGTAAAAATTAATACAGTGAATTTATTCAAATAATACCATTTTATAGGCAAATTGTTCATTGTAATCTACATCAAAAATTTCTGCTACCATAAACAAGTGAGACAGTTTCAAGTCGATAAAACACGTAAAAACATGCTATCAAATGGCACCATTTACAACATCTAAATGCAACAAGTTTTCACCGTGGGAGGGGGAACAACCCCCTCCCACACCCTCCCCCGTACCCCCCCCCCCCCTCGCTCGCTCCGCTCGCTCGGGTTCGGTCCCGTTCATGATATTAAGTGTAAGAATTAATACAAGAAGTTTATTCAAATTATACCATTTTATAGCCAAATTGTTTCATATTGATCGACATCAAAATATAATGCTAAGTGGGACTGTTTCAAGTGGCGACAAAACGCGCAAAAACATGCATCAAATTGCACCATGTACAACATCAAAATGCAAAAAGTTCTCACCGTGGGCCGGGGGAACATCCCCTCCCACACCCTCCCCCTCAAAACCCCCTCCCTCGCTCGCTCCGCTCGCTCGGGCTCGGTCGCGTTCATGATATTCAGTGTTAGAATTAGGCCTAATACAAGAAGTTTATCTAAATGATACCATTTTATACCGAAATTGTATAATAATCATCGATATCAAAATATATTGCTACCTTAAACAAGTGAAACTGTTTCAAGTCGACAAAACGCGCAAAAACATTCATCAAATTGCACCATTTACAACTTCAAAATGCAAAAAGTTCTCACCGAGGGAGGGGAACACCCCCTCCCACTCAACCCCCCCCCCCCTCCCTCGCTCGTTCTGCTCGCTCGGGCTCGGTCGCGTTCATGATTTTCAGTGTAAGATGTATACAAGAAGTTTATTTAAATGATACCATTTTATAGGCAAATATTGTTCAATAATAATCTGCATAAAATGTTAAGTGCTATCTTAAACATGTGGGATTGTTTGAAGTCGAGAAAACACGCAAAAGTGTATCAGATTGCACCATTTACAACATCGATATGCAAAAAGTTCTCACTGTGGAAGGGGGAACCCCCCCCCCCTCCCACACCCTTCCCCTCGCTCGCTTCGCTCCGTCGTATCTAACCGCTCCCCCTAAGGTCAAATCCTGGCTACGCCGGTGATATTAGGCCACACTATACTAGTGGGCCTTCACAGTGATGTCGCACAGGCGGAGCAAGAGCTGAAATACCACGATGTAATATCTATGAATATTTCTTTTTCTTACTTGTTTTTTGATAGGAAAAAAAATCCAAAATTTCACCAAAAGTGTGCACCAGATCGCTATGGGAGGGGGGATACCCCACTCCCACACCCTCCCCCCGCTAGGTCGCTCCGCTCCCTCCAACAGATATTCCAACTCCAAGTCCCTCCTCCACCCGCCATCATTAAAACGGAACGATGCCCCTTTATGTTTGCTCTATTGACTTAAATCAAGAAAAATGAAAAATACAATTAATAGCTACAGGAAAATATCTACTATCACATTATTAGGGTAATGGATATCCATATTACCATTTTATTTAATTTATTTGGGCAGTATTCAGGGCTGCGCTACGTTTTTGAAAGGGGGGGGGGGGGTATCAAAATCGCCTGTCAGTCAAGAAGAAAGAACATCAAAAGGACAAGAGAAACGACAACAAAAAAGTCTTCATATACTTTTAACGTCTGATTTTCCGCCGAAAGTCGGCTGACAAACAAAAACAAACAAACAAACAAACAAACAAACAAACAAAAACAAGAACAAAAAGTCTTCATATTTTTGCTGCCACTTCCCTCCCACTTTGCATGCAAAAGAGTGGGACATTCGATCTCTGTAAAGTGTGGTGTGTGTGTGTGTGTGTGAGGCGGGGGGGGAACCAAAAAATTAAGCTTCCCCCCCCCCCCCCCCAAGAGCTGCGCCGCCGGCGGTTGGGCTGGTAATCGTGGTGATGGTGACCATCGCCGATCACCCCCCCCCCCCACACTCCTCAGTACGGATTTACGCCGTTAACTTGTCGTTTTTGAGGTGACTGATAAAGGAGGTAGGGCCTATCACATTAAGTCAAATTTTCATAAATTTGTGCTATAGAAAAGTGAAAACGATGTGTACAGAACTATACAGTACCACAGGCCCGTAGCCAGGATTTTTCAAGGGGGGGTGCGGTCACTAAAAAAACGGACCTTCGGTACCAATACCAATGATGACACACACACACTCTATTATATATATATATATATATATATATATATTATATATATATATATATTCTTTGACGACCGAACTACGAAAGTTGTATAAGAATTTGCGCGCGAAGCGCGCCGCAAATTGTGAATTTTGACTGTTTTAATGACGTTTTAAAGTCTCGAGGAAATTTGTATTTTTGTCTGTTGCATGCAATCGTGTTACGGTATTTCATCTAGGAAATAGTAAAAACTCATTTTGCCAGGAAGTTGCAAAGTTTAATTGTGTTCGAGACTCTGCGCGCGTAGCGCGCCGCAAAATGGAGAATAGTGATTTTCCTGGTGTTGTTTTAACTTTTATTTTTTCTATTGTATACCCGCGTTAGCAGGCCTGAAGCCTGGTATGCGAGTTTGTCAAAAACGAAAATAAATAAGAAAATTTTTAAAACAAAATGAATTGTAAATGTGAACCATTTATATTTTGCCTCCTTGTGGTAGGATATTTCCAGCATTTCCGAACTTTCAAATAATCATTTTAGATTAATAATATTAAAGGTAGTAGATCCGATTCGCAAACATCTCCAATATCAGTCAAATGTCATATTAACCATCATGCTAAGAAGGTTTTCTTTGTGAAATTTGGAGGTCAGTGAAATTCAAAAATTAAACATCCGTTAGCCATTGGAAGAAGTTGAGTGCAAATTCAGACCTCAGGCTTAGTGCTCAGATGTTTTCCTATTTGATTTGATCTGTCTTACTGTGCACACTAAGATACATACTGGAATGGTTATTTCTTATCTATTAAATTATAGTAGGTTATTTGGTTACTAGCTGTCTCTGGGCATTTTCGAATTTGGGCTGCAAACAGTGGCGTATCTAGGGAAAACGGCGCCCGGGGCAAGCACGAAAATTGCGCCCCTAATTTCTGAAAAAAAGTGTTCAACCCCTACCCCATCCCTGTAGGGACTTTAAACAAAGTCCGCATGATGCTTTTGTCAAGCACTTAAAAGGGATCTTTTTGAGGGTGATTTAAATGTAATGAATTTTGATAGATTTTGGCGAGCGAGCGCAGCGAGCGAGCCGAACATTTTTGTATTTCACCTTACAAAACATGGAATTTTTGTCATTTTTTGCTCACCAAATCTTACAATTCTAATCAGATATAGTGACAGCCTTATAGATATCGATTTATACCAAAAGAACTGAGGACTTAAAAAATACTCTAAATTAGTGCGCGCGAGTGTGCTGAAATTTGTAAATGTCCTCGTCATCATCACGTATTGTTCTTATATTTCTTTTATATAAATTTTGGCGAGCGAGCGCAGCGAGCGAGCCGAAAATTTTTGTATTTCAGCTTACAAAACATGGAATTCTTGTCATTTTTTGCTTATTAAATCTCACAATTATAGTGACGACCTTATATATAACGATTTATACCAACAAACTGAGGACTTGAAAAAATACTCTAAATTAGTACGAGCGAGTGAGCCGAAATTTGTATATTTCTGCGTCATCATTACGTTTTTTTCTTATCTTTTTTGATTTTTTTCTTGCGCCCCCCTTCCCCGTATGTTCGAAACCGTTGGCGTCCTCTTTTGATCCAATCGGCGATCGCTTCAGAACGAATGAAATTGCAGTCGCTGCTCCGTGTAAACATTTTTCCTGCTAAATATAAAATGACATGAGTGAACACAATAGACATTATCATTTTGTCCGCGTCATCGTCACGTTTTGTTCTTATCTTCTTCTCTTTTTTTTATACAAATTTTGGCGAGCGAACGCAGCGAGCGAGCAGAAAATTTTTGTATTTCAGCTTACAAATCATGAAACTCTTGTCATTTTTTGGCTTATTAAATCTTACAATTCTAATCAAAATATAGTGACGGCCTTATAGATAACGATTTATACCAACAAACTGAGGACTTGAAAAAATACTCTAAATTAGTACGAGCGAGTGAGCCGAAATTTGTATATTTCCGCGTCATCATTACGTTTTGTTCTTATCTTGTTTGATTTGTTATTGGGTTTTTTTGCGCCCCCCCCCCCCCGTATGTTCGAAACCGTTGACGCCCTCTTTTGATCCAATGGGCGATCGCTTCAGAAGGAATGAAATTGCAGCCGCTGCTCCGTGAAACATTTTGCCTGCTAAATATAAAATTACATGTGTGAACACAATAGACACTGCCATTTTGTCATCATCACGTTTTGTTCTTACCTTTTTTTTTAATACAAATTTTGGCGAGCGAGCGCAGCGAGCGAGCCGAAAATTTTTGTATTTCAGCTCACAGAACATAGAATGTTTGTGTGAACACAATAAACATTGTCGTTTTGTCCGCGTCATCATCATGTTTTGTTTTTATCTTGTTTGATTTGGTTTTCTGCCCCCCCCCCCCCCCTTACCATTCTCCCTCCCCCTTCCGGGCGAGTTTTTTTTCTTCTTCTTCTTTTTCTTTTCTTTTTTTCTTCTTCTTCTTCGTTTTTTTTTTTCTTCTTCTTCTTCGTTTTTTTTTTTCGTTTTTTTGCGCCCCCAAGGAGTGGCGCCCGGGGCACGTGCCCCCCTTGCCCCCCCCCCCCCCCTAGATACGCCACTGGCTGCAAAGAGATCCACTACCTTTAAGTTAGAAGAGAGATAAGTAAATAATGATAAAATAAACAAACAAAAAAGAATGAGTTTCTTTTGTAATACTATCTGACAAACTTTTTACTTTACCATTTTACTTCATAGCTCAGCACTTTCCATTCTCTCTCATACCCTCTTACCCATTACATTTAAATGAAATACAACTAAAATGAGTTTGCGTGCCTGCATAATACTCTTTGGAAATTATAAGTGAAAATTTTTTAGGTTTTGGCTCACTTTAAAATGAGAACCAATAGAACTGTCACAACATGAGAAAATGTATAAGTAATAATCAACACTATACATTTCCGAATTTGGCCTGCAAAGAAATCCGCTACCTGTAAGTTAGAAAAGAGATTAGTAAATAATGATAAAATAAAAAAGAAAGAAAAGAATGAGTTTCTACCGCTGTATCCAGAACAGAGCCTGAAACGGTGCAGGCTCAAGAAATCGTTTGTACTATAATACGTCTTGAAGTACTGTGTGATACTGTTGACTCAGACTTCTACAAAGCTGTAAGTGAGAATTGTAATCCAATCCGACTCATTTTGTCTCTCCTGATCGTTCGTAAGAAATGCTAATTCATGACCACCTTTTCACAATTTGATTGGAGCATGCATTCATAATGGAAAATAGTTGACATAGTAATATATCCCCAGGCATTATCATGCCAACATGTACTTATATACATGTACTATATCTTTGTGAGACGTAGATATAAAATGTCTCAGGTTTTCGATTATAGTTATAATTTCGAGGAAATTTCTTTAATTTTTATCATAATAAAAACATTATACGTAAACTTGAGGCTATTAGATTTTCATCCACTTACCTCTGTTCCAGTGAAAAAAATGCAAGTGTCAACCTCAATGTCATCCACGAATCGCACGTACTCGGGCGGCCAGTGGAAAAAAAAATACCGGTCACACGCGCCAAGGGCCATGGCATGCAGTGCCAATATAATAATAGCTCGCACAAATTGATACATAACATTTGTGTTTGTGTGCATGGGGACGATCCAATGGTTCATACAACAAAAGGGTTTGGTACAATTATTTTTAACATTGTTAAACGTACTCTTCCACATTTACGTAGCATAATAATGTGTCTTTATATTTATTTGGATTGTTATCTTGAGAGTTGCTAAAAACCGTTATTATGAAAAAGTGGACCTTTCAGAATTTGGGGGGGGGGGTGCGTACGCACCCGACGCACCCCCCCTGGCTACGGGCCTGTACCAAGAGGTATGCTCACCCTTTAATTCTTTGTTGCAATCTATACCAGCGATAACACTACACCAAGGAGCTGAGCTCATAGCTCGCGCTCCTTGATAACACCAACCTATGTAGCACTTCATACTCTACCAGTGGCATTTTTGCGCTTCATCTCCTGTCACGTGATAGTTTTTAGTATGACGACACCATTGGAATGTCACGTGACCTAGACGGTCTTCGTGAGAAAAGAAGATGGACTTCAACCAATTTATAAGTGTGATGACAAAGTCAGACTTTCTTTCCGTCAAAAAATGGGAATGCTCTGTTTGTCAGAAATCCAGAATTGCAAGTGACGAGAAGTATCAATATTTCCCAAGTAAGTATATGTGTATTGGTGTTATTCTTCAGTTGTGTTTTAGTCGTTATTTCTGAGATGAAACTGATCGGTCGCAGCGACTTGCATTTACTGCTGTGCTGGCATCGCATCATCGCGGTTGGGCATGGTATAGATGACGTGCAAGTTCTGCAACTACAGTCTCGTCACCCGGTGACGATGACATCTCTAAACTAGCTACCGACACCGAACGAAGTCGAGTGGCCTGAGCTGAGCTGAGACAGCTCGACAGAAGCCATTTTTGCTCTTGTTGCTGTTTGCTGATGCTGTGATCTGGGGGCATTTCATCAAGCGTTTTGCCATATTCCCCCGGCCCCCTTTAGCCTAGCCCTATTTTACCAATTTTGTTCTCGAGCTCTCATCATCGCCAAATCACTGAATCGGGTGCAACTAAACCTAACTGCGACCAGCCCCATCCCCAACACGCGTGTTGGGGCTGCGCATTGTAGCAGATATGATCATGACAGGCGAAGTATAGCGCCTAAATATCAATATTAAATCGCAAAAATTCTGTAATATGAAGACTTACAGGTGAAGTTATAATGTTGAAGACTGACTGCGTTCAACTTTTGGTCCTGCCAATATTCCATTTCTGCTCGAATTGATGAGTTAAATACGACTCGGTCGAAAGGAACTTGGGAGAACGACATCTTATACAGTCAATGGATTTGAAACTTGTGCGCATGCGCTGGCCGTCAATTCATCTGTACGGCTGTAGCTTTATGGCAAGGCCGTATCATACTGTTGTGGCAAACCCTCTCGCTGTATATTGCGTTGCTTTCTGGGTGGGTACGCGCGCGCAGGCCTTGTCAGAAGGCTAAATGCATTGCGACTCCGCCCAGCACATGAATATTTACGTGCGCAGTGTATGGTAGGGGTCCAACCCACCGACCGGGTCCATAACGACCGGCCGCGCATTATAATGGCATTGCGCGTACAGAAAGAAAATGTACGCATGGGACTACGCGCAACGGTGTTCGATTCTTCACTGGGCTACGCTACCGAGTAAAATGTGGCGAAAACAACTAAGTATTCCCTCTAAATTACCGAAATTTAGCAAAATCGAATAAGGTTTATCGTGTAACTACATATAACTAGGCCTACCTTTGCTGACTCGTTGTTAGATGTAGAGTATCCTTCCGTAATAAATTTGACGATTTTGACCGCAAAATTGTCACCGCCGCTTGTACGATCGTGCACATACGTTACATACACATACACATGACATAAACATTTTGTCGCCCGCTACGACCGTACGACACTACGAGTTGATGCAGAAACGAGAAATGAATGTGAAAAAACAAACCGACTCATCTAATTTATTTCAATTACAATGAAAAGTTTCCTAATGAAAATCAAGTCAAATTCATCAAACAGTCCTTCAAAAGTAATATCGAAGGAATCAAAATATATTCAAATATTATTGGGGGGAAAAAATTACGACTAGAAAAAACAGCAGCTTGTCGAAAAAAACGCGTTTAAGTACGCTTTATACGTATTGTCAATAGAGGGCGGGGTGGTCGGTCGATATGAGCCCGGCAACTGAGTGCGGAAAAAATGACACCCCACGCGTTCGAAGCCGCCATCTAGAGCGCGTACCTCAGATCGCATTTTCAGTGCGCGCTTGTGAATCCGGAGTATTTTCTCCACACGTGAGTAAAATGTCAGGCAAATTGTGTGATTTTTCACGTTTCTGTTGATAGAAAAACGTTAGGTGTCCGATATTATGGACACCCAACCATACTACATACTGATTTCGAAAATGGTGAATGGGATGGGGAGCTAGGAGATGGACCTGTAATAAAAAACGTTTTTTCAAGATCATTGGACCAGTGTGAACAAGAACAAGGTGAACGTATGGTAGGAATTAGATAAGAATCTTATGTATACTATAAAAGTAAGGTTTTTTCCAGTGAAATTCGAAACTTACGGAGCCGCGAAAATCTGTGACAGACTGTGTATATTTTTCAAGCTTACCGATATCGCACTCTATTGACTCAGCACGCTCCCACAGTGTGTAACTGTGTACACGGAGCGTCCTGGGGTTAAACTAAACGCTACCCTTGCTTGCCTGGCCTGGCTGACCGGCCTGAATTGCCTAACTAACGTTAATAAACATGCTAATTTTTGTCAGACAAGATATCTGAATATGACTAGACCTAGTTTAGTCATGTTAGTACTAGGTGTCCAACATTCATTGACACTAGTCTATACATTGAAAGTATAAACCGACATCTCCTCTATTTATCGCATTGCGCGTAAAGAATGAAAATGCGTATAATGTAAGACTAAGAGACTACGCGCTCACAGTCACATGACACTTGACAGTTCTTTTTTTACTCTTCACTGGGACCTGGGAATCTCTTCACATAATTATTAATAGTTGCACATTTATTTATGTTCTTGAGAAGTACACTTAGGTCTATATTATATTCTTTCTAACTGTTACACCTATCTACATGTATTCTTGTGTTGACCATTCTGAAAAAATGATATTTTTTCGTTAGTGAAATACAGTGTAAAAATGACAATGAACAAAATCAGATTATATAAAATGCGTTTGCTAAGTTTTTCTAAACACCAGCGCAAATAGAGTAACATACATCATGCGTTGTTTAAGGTAACTTGCAAGATATTTTTAGGCTGTTGGTGCCCAGTAGGAATGCAGTGATTTCATGAATCATTTCGGCTATAGGAACCTAATTTTTTACATTACAATGTACCACATGTATGATCATTGTGCCCAAAGGGATTGAAAATTTCTTCCAGAAATCTCTTCGCGTTTTGTACAGCCGTTCTTTAAAAAAAAAAAATGTGACAGGATTGAATATTGAAGGTTGTGATCCTTTTTACGCAAATCTGTACCTCATAGACCATTCTGAAATAAAGAAAAATATTCATTGTGAAATGCAGTGTTAAAATTGTGATAATGAACAAACCCAGATCTATTCAAACTGTAAAACATGTTTGTTTCTTTTTCTGAACACAGATTAAGTAGCTTAAAATGTGTTATTCAACTATTTTTTACGCTACTGTCAACCGGCAAGATCGCGATGATTTCAGAGTAACATATACGTCGTTTATCATTACTTGTGAGGTATTTTACGCTGTTGGTGCCCAGCAGGAATGCGATCATTTCATGAATCATTTCGGCTGTAATCTTGTACAATGTATGATCATTGCGCCTGAAGAGATTAAAAATGCGTTTGTATTTTCTTCCGAAAATCTCCTCACGTTTTGTACAGACATTCTTGAAATATATATGCGATAGGATTGAATTTGAAAGGTTGTGATCCTTTTCACGCAAATCTGTACCTCGTAGACAATTCTGAAAGAAAGAACAATCTTCATTGTGAAATGCGGTGTTAAAATTGTGATAATGAACAAACCCAGATCTATTCAAATTGTTAAATGCATTTGCTTCTTTTTCTGAACACTGATTAAGTAGCTTAACATCCATTATTCAACTATTGTTACCCTATAAACCACTGTCACGCGGCAGGATCGCGATTTCATCAATTATTTTGGCTATAATCATACACCCTCATATTTGCTAACCAGCAAAAGAACTGGAAGTTGGAACAAAAAATGGAAAGGATATATGATGAGTTGCACACGCATTCCAATTTTCCATTCTGGGCCACGAGTGTCACTAAATGAAAAGTTTTTGACTGCGTTATCTTTTTTTTTTTCTCGTTGCACTGTGATCTGACCTAACATCACACACGGGTATCTCGCGAAAAAGAAAATTGAATGATTATGTTCAATAATTTAGTAGGAACATCGGAAGGTATTCCTGTGTCTTATTGCGTGGTTTAGAAGAAAACATGGAAGGCACGTTTCTCTGCAAAACGGGAAAGAGACATGGATAGCGTGAATTCGGTTTTCAATGTTTCGTCTTTCGCATGTTTGAAAGCGGCAAGTCAAGAAATGGAACCTCATTATATCTGATCAAATTGCTTATGTTTTTCTTAATCATGATACACCAAAATTGTCCTCGTTATAACCAGAATCTCATTATAACTGAATTTGTTATAACATGGTTTCACTGTATGGGGATTTCAAATAGATGATATTTCTACCTATCCAAATAGAGGTGTATTACTAAAAAAAAGAGAGATTAACAATAGCAACAGCAAAACAATCATTGATGACAATGGCATAGCATAGATTGTAAGTGCATGTACAACTGTAGGAATGGCGTTACGTGCACGTCACACGTATTGCAATTCATAAGATTGTTGGGGTGTCGGTTTCAGTGAGTGTGTCAAAATAACAGTATAGTTAGACCTACTACTCATCGACCACTTTTTGAATGAATACCTTGTATTTTAGAAAATATCCCTCATTTTCACCTTTATTTCATTCCATGCGAGGCAGAAAATACTGCAGATTCATATCACGGGCTCAGATTGTTGACTCATACCGTACATGCGGAGTTTTCGATGACAAACACAAGTGACATTTTTCACTGTACACCGGCGCAAGCTCATCATTTTAATTGACCGCCCGTTTTCCCATTGAAAAGCATGTAAATCCAGTGAATGGGCAAATATGTGTTAACAACAATTACGTGTATTACTAATGAGGATTTTCTTCAATTCTTTTTCCGGGCTTTTTCCTCCTGTTTCCTCAGGTTATTTACCTGTATCTCCCTAATTTTTCTTGATTTGTATTCATGTTCGAATGTTCCAGCTTATAATTGCGCCCCGTCCCACACATATTTTGGATTTTATACTCAAGAAAGCCATTGCACGAGAGTGGTCAATCTAAAAATAGGTGGTCGATGAGTAGTAGACTTACTATACCTGGTACAGTACAGAGTCAGTAGCATATCATTCACAAAAGAGGTAACATGATGTATAGTTAACACAGTGACTCTTGAAATAACGAAGAATTTGTGGTAGAATGTATAAATTATTCATGGACATCAGTTTTGTAGTTGTGTCGGGCTGTAGCACTGTTGGTGTGGAGCCTCTACCTACCCACACTACTGAATGGAGAGGGTGCTTTGTTTACAATGATCTGTAAAAAAAAATAAATTAAAAAAAAATAATAATAAATAATACATTTGATCTCAAAATAATCCAAAAGAACTTATTGTTGAGGCAAATAGGGTCAGTCAGACAAGCTTCTTGGTGTCTATTTTCAGTATCATACATGTATATTACAAGCTGATTCCAAATGGTGGGAGATCAAGATGAATTTTGAGCCCTTCTGAAGTTCTGTAAACTATGTGTACCTTTAATTTAGCCTTTCCGTCTTGCTTACTGTCCACATACCTTGGTCACGTCACTTCCAACACAACAGTGTAAGTGCTGATACCATTGTCATCAGGTGATGGCAAGTTTGCTGTTAGTAGATCTTGATAAAGTACAGACTGCTGTTGGTGCAATCTAAACACCTACGCCCAAATTCACGAAGGTGGTATGGATTAAACCATGGTTTATGCAAATTTCTGCTGCGTAAATACGATAGACAGATTACGTATGCCAACAGACGTCCAGTAGCAAACGTGCATTGATACGCGTATGTCAAAGGTACGCCTACACATTTGTATTTCATGCTAATTATAGACCATGGTACAAATTTTGTACCATGGTCCAAGTTTAAACCACCTTTGTGAATTCAGGCCCTAGAGTATCCTTCCCACACTTGATATCAGTCAATGTTGGGAGGTACTAGTAACTGGTTGACAGAAAGAGCCCCCCCCCCCCCCCCCCCCCAGCTCCCTCTGACATTTCTGAATGGAACACATTCTATTGTATTTGCCTGGAAATGATAGTGGCCTGATTGCTAATATGGTGAGAAAGTTGAACAAATGGGGTCTAGGAAATGCTTGATTATGGAATCCTGAGCTGGGAAGGATACCCGCTTGTGGATTAATACAGAGTTCTAGGCTCCAATTCGCGAAGGTGTTACAATCTTTGTCCATGGTTTAAACCATGGACAAAGATTGTACCACCTTTGTGAATTCGGACCCTAGAGTTTTGTTCACGTGAAATTAGGATTTTGGTTTGGTTAAAATTTCAGTTGTCATGTTTTCCTTATTTTGCTGTAGAAATGCCACTCCCCATTTTTATTTAAGCAAATTTGTTGCACCCTCTTTTCCAGTGTTTGAATAGAGCGAAAAACAAACCAACACATGGGGGGGGGGGGGGGGAGTATTACAGAAAATCTCTTCCCCAAGCTCTATGAGAGCTTTAAAGCAGTGTAGAAGAAAGAGTATCTTCTAAAGTGCAGATTTCTACTAGATTATCTGATAAATATGTCACTACTTGGCAATTTGTACACTTTTTTTTTTTCCATGAAGGCATTAACTATCACTATTAAATAGGAATTGTCTAATTTTAATTTTCCATGTCAAATGTAGTGAATGCAATGTCAGTTTAAGTGTGGCTGAATGTAAGAGATTCACATTGTATATGTTTATAGACATTTTCCCCATTGTATGCATTAAAGGACAAGTTCACCTTCATTAACATAAGGATTGAGAGAATGTAGCAATATTAGTATAACACATCATTGAAAGTTTGAGGAAAATCGGACAATCCGTTCAAAAGTTATGAATTTTTGAAGTTTTTGTGCAGTCAATGCTGGATGAGAAGACTACTGCAGTGTATGATGTCACATGCGTACAACAATATAAGGAAAATATAAAGAGAATTTCACAAAATTTCATCTTTTGAAAAAAGTACACATTCCCTTGACTCGTTACTGACATATGTTATGGGTAATATTATTCCCATTGCCTTTAGAAAGAGGCAAGTCTAGTGCTCTTATTATGTGAAAAAAAGTGGAAATATGTTGAATTTTCTTTACATTTTCTTTATGCTGTTGTACTCATATGACATCACGAGCCTTAGTAGTCTCCTCATCCAGTGGTTCCAACACAAAAGTTTAAAAAATTCATAACTTTTGCATCGATTGTCCAATTTTCCTCAAACTTTCACTGATGTGTTCTACTAATATTGCTGCATTCTCTTAATCCTTATGTTAATGAAGGTGAACTTGTCCTTTAAGTACAATGTCTGTGAAAAAAAAAGATGGATATGTAATAGTCCATAAATCTGACTGTTGGTGTTGAGTGAACACAGTCCTTTGATGGATAAACACATGAATGCTAGCACTGAACAGAAAGTCACTCATTTGTATGGATATTGTATGCCGAATATTTTTGCAAGGTTTTTATTTTCATTTATTTCATTTAATGCTGAAATATTTATTTATTTAGTTATTTTTGCTGCTTGTGCAACTAGTGAGACAAACTGCACTCACAAATGCAGAACATATGATGACATAAATGGTATCCCGGGGTACCAAACAAAAATCAGCCATTTTGTCGAATTATTATTTAAAAAAAAAAATAGGTGTGGTATCGCAGCTTCCATGCACGCATAGTATAACATGCAGTGGCATGGGAATGACTATGTATAGTATGTACATGCACACACAGTGCATGCATTTTTCTCTGGTTGTCCTCGAGTGGACGTGAGGTGGCGCTACACAACGCGGTTACCCGGGGTACTACGGTACCCCGGGGTAATGCGTGATGCATCATATGGACCTGTGTACCCATCTTCAGTGAAGTTTGTGGACCTACATACAGTGTAAGCTTTCTAGTATGATGTGTGTATGAAATGTGGATATTCTGTAGTTGTCTTGACAACCTGGTACTTTTTGCATCATGGCTATTATGCACTTTGTGGCAGAGGTGGTAAAAATATGATGATTTGTTTTATCAAAATATGTAAGAATGTAATGTTCATGACAAACGGTCAGTGAGGATGTTCTTTATATAATATGCATGCAGAAAATGTTTCCTTACAGGAAAACAAAAGAGGATATTACTACTACTGAAAGTATTGAAAGTGGTGATGATGATGATGACAAGTGATGTTTGGACCGCTTTTGCTTCGATTGTGTAAGTCCTCCAAGTTGTGCAAGAATCTAAAGGTGTTGGCGCAAGTGCTGAAGCTTTGTATGAGGTACCAATAATGCTTGATTAGTTATTTAAACTGAGTTAGTGAACAGCCAGAACATTTTAACAGTGAATGTAGACGACCCTAGTATTCCAAGTGGAATGAGCTGTATTTTTTCAGTGAATGAGTAAAGATATGATGTAATGTGGTATCATACACAAAAAGAGGTACTTAGTATGTTAACATAATGACTCTTGAATGTTGCTTGTAAAATATGTTCGGTACCAATTTCCTGCAACAAACAGGAAAGAGCTCTGTCTCATTACATAGCCATAAAGTGGACTGAAGGTCCTAAAAGTGTAATCCCATTTCTCAGTGCTTAGAGCTGTACAGTGCAGTGTAGAGAGTCTGAGCCCAAATTTAGCACATGCCTGCCAGGCATTAAACTTTTAAAGGCATTATCTACCATTTGCATAAAACAAAAACCCAGCTTTATTGCTTCAAAATAGTTCTACAATGTTAGTTAGGGATGGAAACAACCACTGTAGAAATGTTGAGCAGTATAATCAATGTTAAGTATCATTACATAACACAAAATGTAAGTAATAATTATAATAAAACTGTTTCTGGAATAAATCATCTACAGTTATTGTTTATTGAGAAAATAATATCTCCTTTAGGCTTGTTGCAAAATTCATATATGATTGGGTGTTTTGTGATGCAACTGATCTACACATACATGTGTATACATGCATCAAATGTGATAACACGAACATTTTTAAAATGACTGCTCCCAATGGTAAACAGTACCTTTAAAGTGATGCATTTCAGTGAAAATTAATAATGTGACTAGAGGGAACCAAAAACAAGGGACTACAGTAATGTAATTTGCAATCCCAGCCAACCTAGCTTGGCAGACAGAGAAAGTATACGGCATTTGCGTGGTCCCTTGTATTCATGTTTTGTGAGCAATAGAATGCATCCTTTTGTGCAGGCTCTGGTATTGCATTGGTATGGAAAGGGAATTACAGTTGTAATTCTTGCACTTACATGTATGTAAACACTAGAACTTGAAGTTTTTTTCTTTCTCTTTCTTTTTTGGCAATACCAGTGACTAGTCAGTTCAAGAACATTGGTGGTCATCTGGCTTTATAGAAGTTCCAAAATAAGAATTGTGTGCCAGAGTTCAGAGTCTGAATGCATTCTGTTAAGCTCTTCTTTTCTTCTTTTTTTTTTTCTGAGAACAGATACAGTGAAATACAATAGTGTGACCCTTTTAGGGTAATTTTCAATTATATGTATAAGAGTAATCTATTGATGGCTTGCTGCAAGGGGTAATGATGTGCGAAGTGTGTATTTTTCTGCACAGCTGTTTTGTCTGCAGAGGTTAGATCAAATGGTTATCTAAATATTGTATGACTGGGGGCTTAGGTAACCCAAGACTGCATTAGCACACTGTTGATATTTTCCAAAAATAACCTGAAGGTCACTGGAGTGTAAACATCGCTTGCATAATTTTCGTCACTTCTTTACTATACTCAAAAGACCCCCCCCAAAAAAAAAAATAAAAAAATAAATAAATAAATAAAAGAAAAGAGAGAGTATAAATTATACACTTGTGTGAGAGAAAGAGAGAGAGAGAGGCAAATGTACTAACAGACAGACAGAAGAAAGAAAAAGCCCTGGGAAATTAAGTGGCATTTGAAAGCATTGAGCATAAACAACAGATCAACTGAAATCTTAGCAAATTGGACAAAATCAGCAAAGTTATGGCCATGTGATTTCCAGCCAGTCACCTGATATGATAATTTCAAGGGGATTTCTTCCAAACAACCAGCTTGGTCACATGGATGTGACAGTAGTGTTTCTGTGTGTGTGACCATTTGTACCATATTCCTGAAACAACATGAAGTGGAAATGTATATTTTTAAAAATATTTGCCAGACCATATTTTTTTTTAAAAAGCTGTATGATTCTACCAAATAGAAATCAGGGAAATCACGTTCTTGCCCATCATCCAAGACAGGAAACCAGTGCCTTCATGAAGATTCAAGAATGATTCGTTATGCATTTGAGTAGGTGGGCAGGTGGTTTTTACTGCTGTGTGGCTTCGCTTAAGACACAAACAAACAAACAAATTCGCTACAGTGATAGAAATTCTTTTATACCAATCTCTTGGAGACTGATGGTTTTAATGGGACGTGGATGAAATGTGTTGAAATTTTTGAGCAATGCTACAAAGTTCAAAGCTAATGTAATTTTTTTCAGCTGAACAGAAGTGTGGAGCCATGTCTTGTAGGTGTTGCTACAAAATCCGAAAAAGAGTTCGACAAGGCTGATGTTCTTTTGTTGTGGTATGCTACAAACACAGACAAAAACTGTACAACCTGTGTGCTTCACAAGTTTTATGGCTTGTAATTTACTATTCTCGGAATATGGGACAGCTGCCGTAAGTGAATCACTTCCAACAGTCTCAGTACATCTGAACGCACTCAAAGAGTTCGGGGACAGTCAGCAGCATCGCCTGGAATCCCACGAGACCCGCATATTTTCTAATTATAACCACTCCTGTCACCGTCTTCTTCATCAGCTTTTCCTGCCGCTCTTGCTTCGGTCTATGGGCCGAGAGGGGGCTCTGCGACTAGCGACTAATTTCCTATCCAATAAATAGCAACCTCACCGGGGCAAATCACATGACTCGGCGGTGGGTAACGTGCCCGATCAAGTGACACACCAAGCGTTGTGTGAATAATGTGATTTTTGTCGCAGTGTGAATGAAGTTAACCATGGGAGTGGAAGTGTGCAGAGGTCTTCTTTGTGTTGGTGGCCTTCAGTTTTAGTCTCCTCTCAGATCAGATAGTATTCTCTTTGATGAGATGCTGTGAGTCTCTTGACAGTACTTACCCAAGTTTTGTGGAAGTGGAACTACCATATTAAATCCTCAGTAGCTGTATTTCAGAGGAAGGTGTGTGTAAGTTTTGAAAGTTTTCATTGTGCTTCAGATTGGCATAAGATCAAGGAGGGTAGCATCATTTTGTGTTTTGTATTTTGTATTTTCAGTTAGACATGGCAAGCTTTTCCTTGTGGAAAAGAAGGATGTTTACAACAGCTTTTATGTATCATGATTGGTGGTTTTTACTGATTGTTGGGTCAGTATTTTAAATTTGAAGTTTAAGTCAGGTAAATGTGATATTGTTTTGCTGTAAGGTTGGAGAACAATTGTCACACTGTTTTGAAGGGAAATACTATGCTGGTTTTGAAAGTTTGCATTTCGTTGCTCAAATTGAAGAGATGGTTATGGAGAGGTAAGTGTCAGGTAGCTATACTGAGTCTTGTTATTGTTAGACTCGGCTTGTCAAGTCTTCTCAGAAGGCCAGGATAGTTGTCAATGATCAGCACACAACCTTTGACTCTGAGATAGAGAATGAAACTACCTCACCATTAAACTTCATTAAACAGGTAACAATCAATGAAATTGCTGCTACAGTTATGTTGTGCTGTCTGGGTGAAAACAGGTGCAGTGTACAAATTATATTCTGGTGCTTATTCAGTTGTACTTTTATCCACATTAAATCAGTAATTTAAAAAAAGAAATACGGATGACAGCATGAGTGGAAGAAATGGTATAGATTCGTATTCTCTTTTGGATTCTTTGGGATTAAATCCTTCCCTGAATCAGACAGTTGCTGCTCCAGGGGTGCAAAATTTGGGCTCCGTCATCTCGCCTTGTAATCTGTTTACCCAGATATCACAGTTACACGGATGTAGGTGGTGAAGTATTTGTAATCAGCTCATCTGTACAAGCAAGAATGGGAGAAGCCCAGATGAAGACTTAAAGTGTGTAATGAATATTCATTTTTCCCCCTCAGTTAATTGAAGATAAGAGCTTTAAATGACTTGTCAGCCTTTTTAAGCATATGTTACAGCCAGTGCCTCAACTCCTCATATCATGTGTCTAGATGAATTGATGTTTCTAGACATGACACCTCCAGGGGGATGAATGGCAAGGTAGTTTCATTCTCTATCAGAGTCACAAGTTGTGTGCAAGATTATTGATTGTAATGTAAATGCAGAGTTAAACAAACTTGAGGTATTGTATTGGGTCATTTCTGAGCTTGACTAATGTGTTCTAATTACACATCAACTCATTTGATTGGTAGTTTTGATAACATTCAGATTGGCTTACAATGTATCTGTTCTCGATTGAAGTTATCCCACACTCTTGAAAGTGTTGGGGTTAATGAAGACAGTACATTTGGAATGGGAATGATTGCCTGGGAATTGCTCTTCCAGAGTAAATTTTGACTGTAGAAATGACCAAAATTTAGGCAATCACCAAAGGGTGCTGAATGGTGTGATTTTTTTTTTAATGTGCAAAGTACTAGAAGATATCTAACTCAATGCAGAGCAATGCATTCAAGTCAGTGTATAGTGCAGACCACAATTTGCCCTTCCTCTTCACAAAGGAGATTATCAGCTGCATGTGATTTGGATTGCGCTTATAATGAAGTGGAACGATTTGATGTGGTGCGGTGGCAGGGAGTAAGAATAGCTCTGTGATAGCTGACTGGATTAGAATAGTGCGAGGAAGATTAACACAGCTGGCTTGGCACGTGGTCCAAGGGAGTTATGGATCACCTGACCCATTGTCATGTGACTGTTACTGCCCACTTGATGCACATAGTGGCAATTCATGCATGGCAGTTGAAGGTTGGCGAGCTCTGTTTAGGCAGCCTTAAAAGTAGTGAAAATGGAGTATTATGGAGTATAATGCACATTATGAAAAAAAAAAACCCACAGGATATCATTCATTGGGCATCTGCAGTGGCCATTTGCGTACTCATTGCCCATTTCTAACCCTGGTTTTTGCACTTACTCGCCCATGACCTTGCACACCAGAAGTGTTTCAAGTTCTGATTGACAGTGCAGTTCCTCATCGTGTTCACCTTTGCCATTGAAATAAGAGTAAAATCAGAAGAACAGAATAGCAGCCAGTATTAAATCCCAATCTGGAACAAGCTTACAAAATTTTGCAGTTTCACATGTTTCACATTAACCTGCACATATAAATCTTTAAAATTTCCTCTTTTTTTTTGACATGAGAAAAAGTAGGAGTAAGATCTTTTGCATCAGATTACTGTAGTCATGTCTGTAACAGCCTACCTGGTACCAGTTATAAACCGATGAGGAAAGGGCTAGTCACACCTAAATTATCAACCAAAAATATGATATTGTTGTGTGATTGATACAAACTAATGTGAGAGTTGTGAGATGATGACATCATTTCCTCTTCTAATTTGCTCATATTGCTGCAACCAATGAGGTAAAAACATGTGAAACTCTCATAACTTCTAGAGATTTTTTTCTTAATGCTATGTCTGACTTTGATGTACATATTCTACCACTCTGTTTGTCTTACTTTAGTCTTTACAGCATAAGTACACTTGTATCGCAGTCAACTCAGACATGGTGTGGCATTACGGTTAAGTCTGCCTTTCAGGTAGTCTGTTTGGTGAGAGTTAACCTTGAGCTCATGTCTTTTTTCCCCTTCTATTACTCTATAATTGATTCATTGATCTTATGAAACACAAGCAAACAGCTGCATAATGATCAAAGCCGGAGGCCAGTTAATTGTACTTCAATGATCATTGAAGTACAATTAATGTACCTTTAATTGTGTACACTACTGGTAGCATTTTGGTTTCGTATTGTCCTTCCCTCGATCTGTCCATCTGGTTGACATCTGAGGCAAAAAAACAGCAAAAACAACAACAAAAAAAAACCTTTAAGAAGGATTATCATGATGCCCAGCCCATGTGTGCTATATCATGGCTTGTACATGAGCTGATTAGATTTTGGGGTAAAATTCTCCTCCAGGTCAACAGTTAAGGGTGACTGAACCTTACCTGAGAATGGCATTTCTCAGCTGTATCATCAGCGAGGAATGTTCTGTGATTTAATACCATGATAGGAAGGAAGATGCTGGTGAATGGCAAATGTCAAAGTAGAGGATCAAATGCCGTAGCTGAAATTGTTGTTTTCGAACCATGTGTTAGATAGTAATGCACTTTGTAATATTAGTAGGACAGAGAGACAATTCTATCCAAGAAGTGATGTGGGCCAATTATTGAAAAATTGTCACAGGATGATTGGTAGATCAGTTTTGTGGGAAGAGCATGAAAAGTCAAGGATAATGGTCAAAATTGGTGCTTTTTAACCAAATTTAAGCAAAGGGTCATGCTTTAATGTTGATGCTTAAACATTTGTAAATATATGCAAAAAGTATCAAAAGTTGTACAGAAGTTATAAATTCTTGAACCTTTACATTGATAGAGAACTGGAGTTTTTATGTAATCCCTGTTTTATGTTAGAATTTCCTGCACAGATCTTTACTGCTTGCTCCCCCCCCCCCCAAAAAAAAAAAAAAAAAAAAATCTGATGGCAAACCTTTCTCTGGAGTGTGGTTCTTTTGAAATTCCACCAGTCTGTCACCGTTGTTTTGGAGCTAATGTCATTGCAAAGTCACTACTCTGGCAAAAATTTTGGCTTTTATTCACATGGCTCTCCCCAATTTAGTGAAATAATGAAAGGGCATTTGACTTAACTCCTCCATGACACAGGGAGAACAATGTTATTCAAATTCATGAATTCTTCTGTCGAGATGTTTTCAGTGCAACTGATTTGTCAATCAGTTGCAATGAGAACAATGTTACCCATAACATATGCCAGTAACAAGTCAAGGGAATATGTACTGGTACTTTTTGTTTGAAAGAAAAAGAGAACAAATTTTTGAAAATGACCAACTTGTAAGTGAATTCGTGGAGATTTTCTTTTATATAAATTACATAGTGGTGGGTAGAATGCTCTTGGCATAAATCTTGTTATCTCTGTGCTCCTAATAGTTGTGACTCATTCATGGACAACTGCATGTGTCAAATTGACTGTTCTTGTGCAATAATGCTAATTGTTCCCGCCATTTCTTTTGTTATCTTTGTTTTTCCACCCAGGTCAGAATGCATGATTGAGAAGTGACTGAGAACTGTTGATGCAATGGAAGAAGACACAGCTGTCAGTGGGAGAGTGCTGGTAGAACCCATAGAGTTTGTAGATCTGCGGGAAATTGCCCAGGGCAAGCACGGCAGCCATCGCGGCAGCCCCGAGAGGGAGCTCCACACGAAAACTGCAGCCAAGGGCATCTTAGCTCACGAGGATCATTCTTACAATTGCCTGCAGTTTGCGATACAGGGACAAGATTCTGTGTGTGGGGAGGAGAAAACGCCATCTGTTGTCTATAGAGAGAATCCGCCAAGACCAGAGGCAGATCTAAGGACACCTAGCAAGGATGAAGTGCTCTCTGTGGTCATCCAGAAACTCACAGAATTAGTGAAGAACAGTGAAAAACAGCGGAAAGAGGCTCCAGATCAGAGCAGTCGCCTAGAAGTCAAGAGTGGTCAGAATGAGGCAAGGGAGGCCTTACAGACAGACAGAACAAGACTTTACCAGTGCCCAAATTGTCCCTGTCTGTTCGCTGTGTCACATTCCCACAGGAAGGATCAGCTTTGTTCTTGTTGTTCAAAGGACACTGTCAGTGGACTCCCAAAGCGAATAGCAAAGGACCTTGATCAAGTGCACTGCTACAGGGACGGCAAGGACCACAGAGGTATTGCTTGTGATGTTTGCAGTGTGAAGGTCAATAGCTATAACGACCTGCTGTACCATTTAGCCACTCATGATGCAAACATCTTCCGCTGCAAGTTCTGTAACTTTGTTACCACCAGCCATGCTGCCATCGAAGGCCACCAGGAGGTCCACATAAACCAGAGAGCCAAGAAATGTGTGTGCAACCTCTGTGGATTCAAGACTGAGGACTTCCAAGCCTTGCAGAGACACATCAAAGTTGTTCATCAGAGTGTTGAGGAGATATTGTTGAAGTGCTCGGAATGTGGATACAGCACAAAAACAGAAGAGGCTCTTCGGAGCCACATGTGGACACACGTGAAGTCAGGGAATGGGATACAGCTGCCCAAACAGGCAGGCAGTGAACCCAGCAGACAGAAGCCTAGCTCTGCTGCCAGGCCCAGCAATGAGGCACCCATCAAATCGCTACCTCGCAAGGACTCCAAGGTGCGCTCGCATTCTCCCGAAACCTCTGATGCAGCCACAAAGCTATTTAAGTGCCTTCTATGTGGATATCTGTGTGAGAAGATATCCACCCTAAAGGCACATGCCTGGAGGCATGCTGGGCAGGAAGGCTGTTCGTACCCTGTAATGCACAAGGTAGAGGATATCACTCAGATGCCAGCTCAAGAGGAGTCTGAGGAGACCAGTGCAGTCGATGAGGGAGCATCTAAATTCAACTTCATCGAAGTGAACAGGAATTTCGATGGTGTGGTGGCAAACAAAGTGCCAAGTAAATCGGGTTGCCACTGCTTCCCCATAGTGCTGCCAAAGGAAGAGCATGAAATTGTGAGCAAAGTATTCGCAGATGCTACCTCAGTCGACACAAAGCCCAGTGTGGGCAGTGCCGTCCTCAACAAGGCTGGAGATGCCCATGAAGATGTATCTGTTGTTTCCGCGCTGTCTCCTCCGAGAGTCATTGAGGTGTCAGATGAGGCAAAAGATGTGGACTCCAGTGATACTCTCCCCAAAAATGCATCCTGTGATAGCAACCCGGTGAAACTGACTGAAAGTGTGAGAGAGAGTCTTGCCGCCACAGAACCCCCAAGTAGTACTGCGAAGTCCCCGTCGCCCCAACCAATTCCCCATGAGATAGATTCTTCTGAGGATGTGGTGGAGGAAGTGGTGACAACAGATGAAGTGTCATTTGCAGAAATGAATTTAGTGGTGGATGCTGCAACAGAGGACTTGACTGCATTTCAGCCCAGATCAAACAGTGAAACTCACAATGAACTGAAAGATGCATATGTAGCAACTAAGAAAGAGGAAACTGTAAAACATAAGCATGGTAAAAAACTGAAAAGGAAGATGCCAACCCAGGATATTGAACATGATGGAAAGAAATCCAGAACTAAAGCCGGTATAAGTAAATTGCTGCTTAATGCCGTTGATGATGCTCTGCAGGTTGGTGTAGGTGATGTGCAGGGATCAAATACTTGTCGTGATCAGGACAGTCCATCAGTGGGTAGTAAGACTTTAGGCATTGCAGAAGTTGTCACCTCACCAGCTAAGCCTTCATCTGAAGATAATTACCAATGCCCAATCTGCAGACACATGTTTCCAGCCACCATCAAGACCCATGTGTGCAGCCAGGGCCGCACACCAATCTTCAAATGCCACAAGTGCCCAGCGAGTTTTTGGCACCTTGGCCGCCTTCAAGCGCATATGGCAGGCCATGAGGCCATTCTCAAGTGCAGCAAATGCCCGTTCAGCTGTGGCTCCGAAATGGCATTACGGGATCATGTTAAAAAGGCCCATCTTCCCTCCAAGTCAAATGTATGCCCTTCTTGCCATAAGGATATTGCTGAGGAGTCCTACAAAGCCCATGAGCAATCCTGCGTGCTGGAGTGCTGGTACGGATGCCGGGAGTGTGACTTCGTGGCCAGCTCACTGGAAGAACTCCAGAAGCATGGCACTGCAACGCACCACAAACCATACAGATGCAACCTCTGTGACTACTCGTCAGCAACACCCAATGGCATTAAGAATCACATGAAGTTTCACAATGCAGACAAGCCATACAAGTGTCACCTGTGTGACTTCAGTGGTGCCTACCCTCAGAGTCTGAGATCTCACATGAAGAAGCACTCAGCTAGTGGGCCTGGCCAGTCCAGCGATCAGTACAAGTGCAAATTCTGCCTGTACACAAGTGGCCACCTCCCCTCCATGAAGTCCCATATGTGGCGTCATGCTAGTAACCCGGGATACGACTACGATGGCCATGACATCATTAAGATGGTGGAGAAGGTCAGTGGTGGGATCAGCAACACCAAAGTCGAGGAAGACCCTGTCGCAGACACAGCGCCTCCAGCTGAAGCTCATGACGTGAAGCGTGTAGGAGATCCTCCGAGGAAGAGGTCTAGTGGCACCACACCCACCAAGAAGGGAAGTGAGGTTGGCCGAGGGAAGGCCAGCTCCCAGCCGCCACAGTCAAAGCAGATTCAGTATGGCTCAGTCATCTTCCAGTGCTCTCAATGTGGGTTCAAGAGCAATGACCACAACCGCCTCGTGGAGCATCTCAGAGGGCACTTGTCCGATGGAGACTAGACTTTCTCCGAGTTGTAAATAGGCTCAAAATATTAAAGCTCTAATGAGCCCTCTCCCTTAAAGTCTCTGCCCCACCCTCGCCCCAACCCTATGTGTGCTGAGAATGACAATCATAATGCATCTGTGTAATAAAGATTATGAAATCTTTTTATCCAAAATAACTTTATAGCCTGTTGAAGGAATGTGGACTTGTCTTTTTGCAGACAAATCAGGGATTTCCTCATGTGTTGGGAACCTAAATGAGTGTGGAATCCTAAAGAAAAATAACAGACAGACAAAATTGAAATATGTGGGTTGTTGTTGTTTTTTGTGGGGATTCCTACACTTTGTGAAAAACAATGGATGGAATTTCCTGTTTTGAAAAATAGGAAAACAATCCACACTTGAAATGATTCAGAAATTGAGGGTAAAATGAGCTCTCCTGTATGCTGCTTTGTGATTTTATCGTAAACTGTCATCATTGTAGCAATGTGATAGAGTAATGATGTGGATTTCTGGGTGTAGAATCATATCATTTGCTAGTTTGCCCTAATTTGACAAATAGTGTGCATGGAGAAGAAATTCTTGTGAAGACACTTGGCCAAATATTCAAATTTAATAATTAGTGATATTGAGATGCATCCTAGTCCAAGTTACCTATCCACTGTTACATTTTCAATTCTTTAGCACATCAGATAGGAGACCTTACAGTAGAGAAACTTGATTAGTCATTCTAAAATAGAATACTTTAATGTAGCTTGTCATGGAGAAGAGAGCCAAAAGTGTACAGTACCTGTGTTTATGTTTGATGGAAGCTGTTTGAAGTGTGTACCGGTATACGTGAGGCAGTTAGGTTCAGGAAACATGTGTTGTGACACTACATAAAAGGCAGGAAACACCCGGCTCTCACCTTCCTTTTCTAGTTCTGCTGAATGTTAAGTTTGTTTTTATTTGCTTGATATTTTTCCTATTTCCCCCCTCTCATTCAGCAAGGCTATCTTGTTTCATTTTCCTGCTTTTCCCTGGGATATGTGAGCTATGTTTGACCAGATTATCCTGAAACTATTGCCCTCGTTCTCTCTCGCTTGCTCTCTTTTTCTTGTAATCTGTTCTGCTTTCTGAATTGCCTAGTCTAAATTTTTGTTCCTCACTCTTTGGTTAGTTCCTCACTCTTTCCTCGCTCCTTTCGGTCCCTCACTCTTTTTGGTTCCTCACTCTTTGCAGTTCCTCACTCTTTGCTTAAAGTCACTAACAGTTTCGCTCACAAATTTAGTTGGGCATTTAAATGAGGGTTTGTTTTATCTTTTTTTTTATCGCCAGATTAATCACTGAATACAATAGTTGAAGAATGCAAGAAGAACTGACATTATATCACCATTGTTTTCATATTATGTCTACTGACAAAACTCTGTTCTGTTATGATGGCAGGCAATGTGAAGCTGATACATTTATATTGCAAAGTATAATAAGTTTCTCAATTTACTGTAAATTTTCCCCTTTTTTTAAGTATGTTTAATGACAGGGTACACATGTAGGATACATCTTAGAAATGGGGTGGATATATGTTTGTCGTAGACCCATATGAAATGATGTCGTATCGATGTTCAAAATTTGACACTTCCAGCAAGTAGTTTGTTCACCGGTTCAGTATTTTGTTTTCTGCTGCCTATGTGCAGACCCCACCTCAAAGACTTGCCATGGATGTCAAATTAAGATTATTTGAAGTGTACCTGAGTTTACATTTAGCCGACAGTATATTGTAAAAATTAGACTTGAGACAAAAAAGTGTTCCTCAGCATTTTTGAAACAACAACAACTGCAACATCATAGTTTTTGATAAACTGATGATGCACTTGGGCCAGTGTCCAGTATGTTCCAAGAGGATAAATCCCTGCTTTGTTTTTGTGTCCCATGCATTTAAGGATGTGGGACTTTGTAGAATTCTGCAGTATTGCAGAATGAAAGAAAGAGATCGACAACATGTAGTGATAACGAAATTGGTGTTCTTGTGCTGTCTTTTTTTTTTTATTATGAGTAAAGGACAAATTGTATGGAGAGACATTGTTTTGAAGTCATAATTTAACATGATAATCACAAAATGACATGGTAGAGCCCGCACATTTGGCTGCCATCCAGAATGTGTCTTGTGTGATTAATTCTGACACCAGAATACCCATAGTAAATTAGTATGCATTTCATGTAGCCTGCTGTGTGACTCATCCTACCATACTGTATTTGTTGGTCCTGCAAACCGTACAAGGGATTTGGAGGATATTAACGTAATAGAGATGGGAATTACAAGAGAAGGGGAAAAATGTTGGGGACCGTTCTACTAGCCATGATCCATTCTTTTTTTCTTTTCTTTTTTTTTCCAGTTTTTTTCATTTGTTTGTTGTTTCTTTATTACTGCCAAATCTTGAAATTTTGTCTTCTCTTTCTCTGGAACCTTTTTAGCTCCTTTGAAAGTGCAGATGAAAGTTATTGCATCTTTTGTTTGAAAATGTTTTTTTTTTTTTTTTTTTTTAAATGTGCCTTGTAAATGAACTGAAGGGCTTTTGTACAAAAGAGTTAGGTGGTATTTTCTGTCCTCATGCATCTTAACGTGTGTGTGTTGTTGTGTTTTTAATCATGTGTATATGGATTTTTTTTTCAGTGTTGTTAAGAATCTGCATCATTTACAAGCCCCCCTTTCCTTCTTTTTTTCCCCCGTGAGGGTTACATGGCTGTTATTTTTGTTGCTTTGGCTTCATGGCATACAAGGCGAACTTCTCAAAGTTAGGGTAGATACTGAAAGAATGCAACTCATTTTGTGATAGAAGTTGGTCAGCTGAAAAAGAGAGGGTACCACATTCCATGATAAATGGCTAGAAACTGAACTGAAGCAGTGTACAAATCACACATGTGCAAATCTCCAGTATTGTATTAAGAGTTATGTGTTTAACCATTTTCTATGTGACACAATGTGTTAAAGTTCATGGCTCTCTTATTTATTTGCTGGTCACTGGCCATACATATTTATATCCTGTGCCATATTCGAATGCTGAAGACAAATTATGATGTATGTGTACAGTGTACATGTCGTCGCCTGCACGGCAGAAGGGCCTAAGGCTTACGCATTTGAAAAATCACACACACAAAAAAAAAGTAAGGATTTCATCATATGAAAGAGCTCGCAAAACTCTGTTGAATTATGTCACAAACCAAAATTCGATTTTAGTTCAAAATTTCAGTGCTGGAGCCCTTCTGCCAGGCAGGCAACGAATTCTATAGTTGTGTTTTTAAGCTGGTAGGTAGTGGTTATAATTACAGCATATTTAACAAAAAATTTGTCTTCTTTGCCTTTGTTCTTCCTGAACTTTCGTGATGTTTGATTGGGGTAACAATTTCAATGTTTGCTGAGCAAAGTTAAAGATTGATTTTGCACCCGAGAAAGCAGTTGCAAGGTGAAGGGGGAATTGTGTTTGTTGCTGGCGAAGGAGGAAAAACAATCAAGGAGTATTCAAAGAATGGTGAAATTCACCGCTCTGTCTCAAGTTGCGCAAAGAAGTGCTCAATTATTGAGAACAATTAAGGACTATTTATACCAGTGCTAAAACAGTATTCATTTGCTGAAAATTGGAACATCTTGTGTGACTTTGTGTTGGAGTTTTTTTTTTGTTTTTTTTCCATTTACCTCAGTTGAAGGCGAGTAGTAATCACATTGCGTGTTTATACTTGGTTATAGGATCGATGGATGTTTTATGATAGATTTGCAGGAATTATTCAGCATTAAGAAGCTGCCAACTCATGCAACTCAAAATATCTTCAAAGTCTTCAAAAAACAGCAACAAAAAACAGACTCTACAAAAGAATGTAACATGTGGAGGTATTATAAAGATAAATCTCTCATTCCCAGTGGCAGCATGTTTATATACAATGTCAATGGCCATTCAACACAGTGGGCCCAGGAAAATTTAAGGTGTTGCTCAGTTTTCTGTCTTTGTTCATATTGTTGATATTCTTTTCTTTTTACCAGTGGATTTGTGTGGTGCAGATGGCAAAGCATTGTCAAGGGAACTTAACTTACTAGGTTTGAGGTGTCCACCAGTGGGTTAGTGTCGTGCCCAAAAAGTTTCCTTTGTGGGATTCATAGCAAAGCTGGCACAGATGTATCCTGCTCAACTTTGTATGGTTATCTGAACTGCACATGAAATGTGATCATGGAATGTGCAGTAGAGATGTCATGATGATGATAAAATATTGCATGAGATTCCTATCATGTATTAATTAAAAATAAAAATATGGAATCATAACACGGCAGAATCGTTATGATAAGCTGCTTGTCACCACTAAAATCATTTGGTTGTATTTATTATTATCATTTGGCTGTATCAAAATGTTGAATTAGGCTTTTGAAAAACAAAAAAGCACAAAAGGAACTTTGATTTGGGGGGTCTGCTCAAGAAAAATCACTTTGTTTGAACGCGAGTTTGCTATATGAGTGTTCTTTATAACAAGAGTCCACTTGTCGTAATCCAGTGTATTGGTGAAGAAATGTTATGTTGAATGCTATTTCCTGCATGAAATGTGAATTGTGAAAATATTGCTGCTTTGGTGACATTGTTGGAAGGATATTACTGGTTAGTTGCTATTTTTTTCCATCACTGATTGGCTCACTTACATTGTGTAAGCTACTTTACAACATGCTAGATGAAACGTGTGGATGTCGAGTGGCCTGTCCTCAATCCAAAAGTTCATTATTCTTTCTTTTTACAGTCAGTAAAAGGAAAAATCTTTGAAGCAGAGACACATGCGGAAACTAAGCAAAAAACAAAACAAAACCCAAAACTGCCAATGTTGGAAAAAAGAAAAAAAAATGCAAGTAAAGTTCTTCATGAAATGTAGAGTGTGAGAGTACTTTGAAGTGAAAAATTACCTATTGTAACCTGCTGTGTAATGCATGCCTCATAGGCTGGGGCTAGTAGAGTACAGTGCAGTTGATTGTTGTCAGTTATCAGTATGGCAAACAGCAGGAATGTTACAGTTCATTCAATTGGTAGCTAAAAGAAGCACTGATTTAGTAGCAGCTCTGCAATCTGCAGTTGATTATTAGGGCATTATCCATGCTGACGTAATTGACAATGAATTACATGCTGTATGATTTTGTATGATTTCATTGCCTTGATGAATTACAAAAACCCCCATCAAGTTGTGTTACTACATAAATTTGATTCTACACTCATGGTCTGTATGTGTGCCAATTGTGATTATTTGAAATAACCATGTGTAGTGATATAATACATGTATCTGTTGATTGTGATGTTTTAGAATTTTAGAGTTTGCGTGACATAATATCAGGTTTGATTGAATCAAAGCAATATTTTTGCAAATGTGATTGGCATTTTGGCATATCCATTGTATGGTTTTATTTTCTTCATTTTTTAATGTAAGATTAGCATATTTTTTGTTTCATATCAATACCACAGTGCTCATGAGGGATGCTTGCACTGTGGATTAGAGGTCACTGAACTTACATTTCCTTCCACACACATGGGTAAACTGAAAGTGGTCTATGAAATGCCTCTCATCCAAGTCAGTGCCAAGTTAGAACAATTCCTTATTTCAGTGGTGTTTACAGTTATGTAGCACCCACATGACTTCACCGAACAGAGTGTGGCCAATTTGAGGAAGCTTTGATTTCATGCACTTTGATAGCTCTTGACTCTTGTGTACGTCGCAGACTTTGAGGTGCCCCATTTCTCTCGTGATGAACATGATTATGTCCACTTGTGATACCGGCATGCGTGCAAACAACCTGTGTGGTGTTAAGGTTGTTCTGATTCACATGTTACAATCAAGTACCATAGTATACCACCGGTAGATGTTTGGCACTTTCTATTTGTTGATATTTTTTTTTTGTCTCGTTTGTATTTTTGAAAGAAATTTGTACATTCTTTGACCTGCCAGTAAATTCCTCATCTCATCATTACAGAGTCAGCAATACGTAGAGGTAATAGTAGGTTTTGAACCCCTGTGATTTGGGCTACTTACAGTTCCAAAGTACATTTCATTCTTGCAGCTACCATGGTAAGAAAAAGGCAACGACCATTCAGCTTTAAGGAATTAATCATCATTGCTGTAGCTGCCTAGAGCTTGGTTTAAATTGTTGTACATATTGCACAGAATTCACTGTGCAAGTGGTTGCAGAATCTATTTGAAAGGTTCAACAGGGTAAAAGGGCTTGTTTTGTGCTACAATTGATAATCTTTGCAATGTTTTCACATCATATATAATGTTTCATTTTGCCCTAACTTATTCAAACAGTTATTGTGAATGCCATGTCATTGGCTTCAGGCATACTTGTGTAATCATTGAAACATACTTCATTCTATGGGAAGCATGAAGGTTGCTATTATCTGTCTCCATGCATGTATGCCTGTAACTTGAACCAAGACTAGGTGAAGGTATTTTTGGTGCAAGGCAGAGGGAATCTTTTAAACTGTACATGTACTTGATTCTGCAGCCTGTAGTTGATGCTAAGGCCTTTAATGCTTGGCATAGGAGTGCGGGCTCTGGTTTTAGGCATCCTTCTGAGTGCAGGCTTCCACTACAGTGAGCCTCTGTTTGTTTCACATTCGTTATGATCTTGTTGGGATTAACATGGAGTTTCATACAAATGTGGCTGCAGAGTAGTGTAATATTCTAGACCATGGCAGTTGGTATACAAATAATGAATGTTTATGAGTGCAATGGACAGAATATTTCATGAGGTGAAAGATGAAATGATCCATTCAACGAGGTGCAGCCAAGTTGAATGGTTCTACATTTCATCTTTCACTGAATGAAATATTCTGTCCATAGCACGAATGAAAAACATTTATTATTTGTTTTATATAACGCCTAAAATAGATCCTTCTCATTTGATGTTTTATTGATTTAGAAACAAGAGAGAATCTGAGATCGCGAGAGTGCTCACTGAGCGCTTAAACGCTTATGCCTAGTGCGCTGTTGCATATACACACACTGCAAACGCGTAGTGTGCCGGGCTCTCGGCGAGCGTGCAATGGAGCAAATCGTATGGATCCAAAATTGCACGGTAGATGGAGCCGCAATTGAACGGGTGATGACGTCATAGTGAAATGGGCTGAATGACCAATGTCAAACAACCAATCAAATGACAAGGATCTCTTCAGGCGTTATATAAAAAGAAATGATGCATGTGGGCTTCAACTGAAGCAGCCTGGGTGCTAAAGTGTTTCTTTTGTCATCTCAGATGATTAATGGCCAGTGTCATTCAGATAACCATAGTAGATAATGCTGGAGTTTTATTCTTTCTGTTCCTTTTTGGAAATCATTAGAAATAAAGCTGTGAGCCCTTTTAGAGGGAATATTGGGTCCTTCCAGAAGTTATTAATCATTTGTAAATTAAACTGCTGTAACACATCTTTTTCTGAAACAATAGCCGTAGCCTATCAAATCTGTATCAGTGAGACAGTTTGTTGCCTTTCACAATCATCCCTCTCCTCTGTAGAATTCCCTCTGTTCTTTCTTGATTCTCAGTGTTAATGTGGTTAATGTAAAGTACTTTTCCTGATTTGATGGGAAATTTGAGTCTTTTCGTGTTCTGATCAGTCTCTGAAAGAAAGTGTTCAATTCATTGATGACTGATGTCTGACACTGTTGGTAGTTTGGAGAAAGACTTTGCAAGTTGCCAAGACATGTGGTCTCTTCTGTGTACTCTGCCAAACCTGTAGATGGTGAGATTAGCTTCTGCATGAATGTACTTTGTATATTCTTATTTTAGTTGCTGCATTCAATTGTACCAAGGAGGTGTACAGTAGTGCTAGATTTTGTGTGTGAGTGTGTGTGTGTGTGTGAGTGGATGTGTGGCCAAACTGATATAAAATTAGAGTGTGAATTCTGTATTGCAAGTGTTTGCTGCAATAAATAAGTTAATGCATTTTGGTCAAGACATTTGCCAAATGTGTGGTTTGTTGAACTTCTTCTTCATGTTCGTTATTCATCCGTATCCATTCTATTATATCACAACCATGTATTATCAAATTATAAACTATAAAAGTGGAAATTTTTGCATGAGTATTTTATTCTTACTTGGGTAAGGTGAATTTCGAGTGTTTTTAATTCTGCAGAAGCTTAGTCTATTGCATACGGGAAGCAAAAATCTTTGAGTGTTTTTATTTTTGCGCTTATATGCACATCGTATGAAATGGGTCAAAAATTTCCATTCTTTTGTACATGTATGTATGTATGTGTGTGTGACTGTGTGTATGTGTGTGGAGTAGCTACCGTATATCCAAGCACACAACTGCTGAATGAAACGTATTCCAAAGCAAAATTTGTTTTAATTTCTGTTCAAGCAGGTTTTACACATACACATAAGATTAGAATCTATGATGATCAAATAAACATATCAAGCTGGATTTAAAAAGGGGAAAAATGCACCTGAGCATTTGGTCTTTTCATAGAAATTAACTTTCAGTACAGATCAATGCAGCAGATCCTGAAGCTATGCCACAGGGTTCCTATGTGTAGTAGACAGAGCTAAGTACATGTAGCTGGAATGAAAGATATGAAAATTATTTAAGCAAATAACATGACAATATGGGATCAAACTCAATTTCTGAAGGATTCAAAATCTAACCCATCTTGCATGAGCATTTGGCACAAGGGAACTTTGCCTCTCTCTGTTACTTCTGTTACTCTTGATTTTACAGTTTCAAAACTCAACTTGGCTAGTAAGGGTCTGTTGAACATGTTGACACAAAAGCTTCAACCCTTGGGCAACAGTTTACACTTGTTGATGACAGATCCCAATTAATTAGATTAACAGATGATCAGTACTTGTGAATATATGAAGAGTTTGTTTGCAAAAACCGATAAGTCCATATTTGCCAAATGGAGATATTTGCGATTAAAGGTCAAGAAAAATAAAGAGAATAATAAGAAAATTTTTGCAACTGATTAACAAATTGCCCTACATCGACGTAAATAAGCACTGATTTGATCAGTGTTTTGGTAGTAGCCATGATAAAAATCATGGGCGTACATACTCGAGCAGGATTCGAACCTACGACCTCCTGATCACCGGACAGGCGTCATCTCCACTAGACCACCGAGCTTTCGCCCGACAGCAATGTTGGTTCTAATCCTTATAGCATGCAGCGGGTACTGCTTTGTTATTCTAATTCATGAAATTCTTCCGTCGAGATGTTTTCATTGCAACTGATTAACAAATTGCCCTACGTCGACGTAAATAAGCACTGATTTGATCAGTGTTTTGGTAGTAGCCATGATAAAAAATCATGGGCGTACATACTCGAGCAGGATTCGAACCTACGACCTCCTGATCACCGGACAGGCGTCATCTCCAGTAGACCACCGAGCTTTCGCCCAACAGCAATGTTGGTTCTAATCCTTATAGCATGCAGCGGGTACTGCTTTGTTATTGCTTCTTTTGACCATAACTTCAAAAATATACCTTTATATGTAGTGACCAATATATCATTTAAAAGGTGTTATTTTGTACTTTATGACAGAGATCGTACCTCAAAATCTTCAAAAATGGACTTATCGGTTTTTGCAAACAAACCCTTCATATGCATTATCTTGTGTTGCGGGTTAATTGTTTGAAAACACATGATGACATCAGACTGCAAATACCGTACAAACATCAAAACACCAAAAATGCCTCACGAAATGAAATAATCAACCTGAAAAGACGACATACAGGCAACAAATAACAGATGGCACACGCAATTCATAGCGTGGAAAGGGAGTCACTTTCAGATACAAGTACATGTACTTTGATAACAGTGGGTACTGCACTGTATCAAATAATTTTACAAAGAATAATGACAGCTTGTGATGAGTCTACAGCTACATCCCACAGATATTGAAGTGAAAACAATGCACATAACTATTCAAAATGATTTTGAAAAACAAAATCAAAAACAATTGCACAAATACATTCTCATTTTTCACCATTCAAATTTGGTGCTTACATCAAATGAAAAACCAGTCAGGAACCAGGCTGATGATGGGGAACACATAGATGGCATCAAAGAGCCATGATGAACTCCCAAGTATATGTGAAGGTGATGTGCACAACACATCAAAAACATCAGAAATGAAACACAAAAGTTACAACCATGTCTAGGTATATCACTGACAATGAAAGACGCACGGGAAGAAAAATAGAACAATTGAGTGAGTACGCATATAGCATACTGCATTTTAGACACACACAAATAAATGAATTGGTGCTTGATACTGAATACATCACAAAACAATGACCAACCACATCAAGGTGAAAGTCCAATATGCCATTAACAAAATTCAACACACACAAAAAAATACACAATAGAATAAGATGTTATCTCATTAATTTTGAGTTTTCTTTTTGCAATCCCCAAAGGAAATATGCTCATATTTATTGTTAGAAAGATATGCCCCCCCCCCCATTTTTCAAATTATTTCAAAACCAGATTTAAATCATTCGTATCAATCAGTCAGTTTACATTCTGAAAATTAACACTATGTGCTGAGGGTCATCAAATTTTTCACTGAGCTCAGTCCCTCGGAAGAAACAGGAAAGTTACAAGTGAAATGGAAGAGTCCAAGAGGACCTACAGGGAACTGGGAGTGGCAGCAGTTCCATTACACCCTTATGGTACATGCTGACCACAACCAACTACAACTAATTCTGTCCTGTTTCTTCATCTTTATTTCAGCACCCTACCCCTCGGGGGTGCTACAATTTTGGAGGCACTGCCCGGATCGCCATACTAGGCAATGTCTGACTGACATCTTCCAAGAACAAAGAAGATGAGGAAACTTGCACTGGAAAAATGGCAGGTTTGGAGGGGCTGATTGCGGACGTGCTTCAAAGGCTTCAGCGAAGCACGGAAGAAGAGCTCCAAGAGGCAGCGAAGGTTCTTGGGAGATCGGAGGAAGATGTTACCAAGAACCTTCGCTGCCTCTTGGGAGATCGGAGGAAGATGTTACCAAGGCGACAAAGAAGGGGAGAACCGGTCTCCTTCGTTTTCTCCAGCGCTATCTCTTAAGCGAGACAGCCATGACCAAGGTATGGCATTATGGGAGAGCCTGGCTGAGGCACTGGGTGTAGGGGTTAATGTAGGGGTCCTGAAAGTTAATGATCGTTCTGAGACCACTCCAAAGGAAGAGGAGGAAGCTTCACCCGATAACACAGCCAGCTTCGACCAGCCTGACAGCAAGCCCCAACTGGCCAATTGGATAAGAGATTTTAAGTCAACAGGTCAGATTGGCGAGCTGGGTCAAAAAGACAAATTGACCTAAAGTGTGGCCCGCCAAATTGAAGGTGGACTCCGAAAAGGATACCCAGAGGACGAGGTGGTGGAAGCTGTCATCCGGTCCATCAGCCCAGGCCATCGCCTCCGTAGCTACCCGGAGGGCAGGCAGCACCTTCGACTCGACACCCTCCGCAGAATCATTCGTTCACATTATTTTTTTTCACGAACTCTCTATCGCCTCTCAATCGCCAAAGGAGAATGCCCATGATTTCGTATTGCGCACCCTCGACCTGAAGCAGAAAGTTATATGTGCTTCAAAGGAAGCCGGGTCCGGAGTTATTTACGAGTGCGACCAAGTCCAGAGGATGTTTCTCAGTTCCATGGCGACGGGTCTGCAGAGCGGGACTCTACGAAACATTCTAAGGCCCCACCTGGAGGACGTAAAATGCACAGATGAGGGCTACTGGAGGTGCTGACCAGTGCGGTAGGTCAAGAGACAGAAAGGCTTCAGAAGCTGGGACCCCGCCAAGGTTGAACGGCAGTCCTTTCTGCCAGCGCAGATGTTCCTCCCATGGACCACCCAACACCAAGTGTGGCAGGTAAAAAGAAAGAAATGAAAGCAGCACCAGGAAAGAAAATGCCGGGATGGACTGAGATGAAAACGGCAACCAGATCCATCATCCAGGAAGAGATGAAAACCAATCAAAGAGGACAACAGTCGAACCCACCACCAAACAAGAGGCACATGGGCTGCCCTAAATGTAGGACTGAAGGACAAGGCGACGCGTGTTCGCACTGCTTCAAATGTGGTAGCAGTGAGCATTACACCCGAGGCTGCAGAATGCAGGGAAACGACCACAGGGTACCCAAGCGGGACATGGGGCACCCAAACCAAGGCCGTCCCAACGAGCAATAGGACACTCAACAACCACTCCCGGGAGGCAGAAGGTGCTGGCCCGACTCATTGGCAACAAATGTAACATAATCTGTAAAATAAATGGAAAGGACACCATCGCCCTCTGGGACACAGGGGCCCCAAGTCTCAATTTTACCTCATACGTGGTTAAAGCAGCACTCACCACAGACCCAAATACACCCAATAACAAAACTCTTCCCAGATGGCACCCTGCAACTCACAGCTGCTAACAACATGACAATACCCTACCTGGGATACGCCGAACTACCTGTTTGGATAGACCAGCCAAGAAAACTTGAAATAGTAGTCCCCTTCTTGGTAGCAAAAGAAGAGCAGGGAAGTGTCATCCTCGGCTACAATGTCATTTGCCTTGACCCAAGTAGGACAAAAACATGGCTGAGTAGACGTTTTTGCGGTCAACCACAACCGAAACGATGTCTTCATTACAAAACAGACTACCATAGCCAGAATTGAGCACATCGTTGATGATAATGTCCAGTCTCCTGAGGCTGGCTCCCACGCAACCGATGATCCACACCCTTGCACTGATGACTGGACAAACAAGTTCAAGTTCACCTACCCACACACCAACAAGACATGGTACTGGCGATGCTGAGAGAAGAAAAGGATGTCTTCGGCAATGATGACCAAGATATCGGTCAAATTAATAACCTCCAGATGGACATCAGGCTAAACAACAGCGACCCAGTACAGAAGACGTATATGTCCATTCCTCATCCACTTCTCCAAGAGGTCAAAGAATACATCCGGAAGCTGTTGGACAAGGACTGGATAAGAAAATCATCGTCCCCATACTCGTCCCCTGTTGTGTGTGTGAGGAAGCGGGACAGCACCCTCAGACTGTGTATAGACTACCGGGCTTTGAACGCAAAAACCATACCCATACATGGTTTTCTACACTAGACCAGGGCAAGGCCTACCATCAGGGATTTGTGTCTGAAGACTGTGAACACATGACAGCATTCATCACACTTTGGGGCCTTTATGAGTGGAACAGGATTCCATTCGGCCTCACCAAAGCGCCCGCCATGTTCCAGAGGTGTATGGAGAACTGCTTGGAGGGTCTAAGTGGTGAAATCTGTTATGTGTACTTGGATGATGTCCTGGTGTATAGCAGCACGTTTGAAAACCATGTTGAGCACCTACGTCTTGTCTTAAGGCAGCTGAGGTCAAAGGGCATCAAACTCAAGCCAGCAAAGTGCAAATTCTTTGAAAAGGAAGTGAAGTATCTGGGAAGGATTAGTCTCAGCGGAGGGCCATCGCTCAGACCCAGCTGATGTTGCTGCTGTGGAAGCCCTCAGGGAGAAGTCACCACAGACTGTTGGGGAGTTGCGTTGCGTACTTGGACTTGTTGGCTACTATAGACGATACATTCCAAACTTCTCCAACAGAGCAGGACCCCTGTACAACTTACTCGCCCTCCCAGAAGGTCAGAAGCCCCCTCAAAAGGGAAAGACAAAGAAGAAAAATGATCACATTTTACCATCCAGCCACCCAATCAATTGGAGGTCAGAGCACCAGGTCATCCTTGCTTCACTCATAGACAGTCTGCTCCAGGCTCCTATCATGGCCTTCCCTGACTTTGAGCAACCTTTTGTACTTCATACCGATGCTTCAAACAAGGGGTTGGGAGCAGTGCTCTACTAGAAACAAGGGGAAAGGTTGAGGGTCATTGCCTAAGCTTCCAGAACGCTTACACCGGCTGAAAAGAGATACCATCTCCACTCAGGAAAGCTTGAGTTCTTGGCTCTCAAGTGGGCGATCTGCGATAGATTCAGGGACTACCTCTACTACTCACCTCCATTCACAGTATTCACAGATAACAATCCTCTGACATATGTGCTTACCTATGTGCTACATTTTGCTTGGCTGATATCATCATGAAGAAATAGTTGTGTACTGGTGGGTTTTTTTTTTTCTGTAAAAGCAATCTAGCAGCTATATATTATTCATTGCATTAAGGTATAAGAAACACCTTGGAAATTGAGGCATAATAACACAGAGAATTGGAATGACACCTTGGCATTCCATGAACTAAACGTATATCAACACTTGGTGAGCGATCATAATGCAATGCTTTACCATAAAAATAAGACACTCTTGCAATTGTATTGTGGACAAGTGTCACATTGGAAAAAATAATATTCATTCAAAGAAAATAGCAGTTCATGGAATGATTCAACATGTCTCTGTCCTATACACGATAAAGGGGGGGGGGGGGGCATTTATGGTTTCTGTCAACTAGTCTCGCATCATACTTTCAACTGCATTTTAAGTGGAAAGTGACATGGCTTGAAAAAATAGACACTACATTTGTGCTAAAAAGAATGTTTGTCTGAAGTGTACTTGATAATGTGATGTTCATTTACTTCCATGAACTTATCCCTTTACATGGGAAAGAAAACCTTCATCAGTATATCACAGACTTCATTTTGCAAAAAGGTTGAATTTCTACTCTGTTAAACCAGATGACCATGAATAAATACTACAGAAGTTCTGGTTTAAAGTATAAAGACCAAGTATAAATGAAGTCCAACCAGAATCTATTGATCCGCCCAAAACCTATTCTTGGGCTTTACATTTAGGCATTTCAACCACAATATTGAACTGAAGTATAGGTACAATTGTTTTCCTTCCATCCGAGAGCCAGAAAACATTAAACTTTCACAGACTACCCCTCATAACTTTTCCGGGCCCACTCTCCTAAGTATTTTCAATACTTTCAACACTCTCCAAGACCTTTTCAAATTCAACAAGCCATTGCATCACTACAAATATGCTGCAACATAATAGGTTTAACAAAATTAGTGTATGGACATAGTGAACCAAATGCCATGAACCTGTGAAAATTGTACAAAAATTGATTCAATGCTAAAATCTATGTCTATTTAAAGGGTGGTCCAGCATCTATCGTAGTGCTCAAGTGGTACCAGCCTAAAAAATTAAGCTTCAGTCATGTGACTGACAGACTGCTCGTATGATACTCCACACAGGCTTTGCAATGTCCTCACTTATCTTGTTTTTGTTTTTTTTTTCTTCTTCTTTTTTTTGGGGGGGGGGGGGGGGAGGTTAAACAAAATTTCAAGACATCGCTTGTGACAGACTTAGGATTTCTTGATTTACCAGACATCTTTGAACATAATGGAAGAAGATTACTTAGTAAAAATATTTGTGTAACAGAACAAAAGCAGTCAAGGCATGTAAAAGGTTTCTCTTACAGCAAAATTTGAAGGAATTCTCTCCTTTCAACCCTTTTCTTTGCTGTACATTCTCAATCTCTTAAGTATGACAATACAGTATACGCTGTACCCTGGTTGTTCGACCTTGAGAGTTTTCTTCAGCATTCATTCAGCAAAAATATTTTAGCCACCAGTGAACAATAATACATTATAACAATATACCGGACAATCAAAATCATATTACTTTTACATGACTACTTAGTACATAGCAAGTTTTCGGAACTCTGTCTCATTTGCAGTAGGTAGTCTATTAATCTTTTATCACACACACTCTCTCTCTGTCTTTAGTTTGTACATAACTCTCACACTCTAGTGTCTCTCTGTTTCTCTCAGTGACTCATCCTCTCTCAAGCCTTCCGGCCTTCTCTCCTCCCGGGGTGAAAGGTCACCTTGTGTGCTTGCCGCAAACCCACTTCAATTCGTGATCTTCACTGAGGTCCATTTGGGCTTTCACTGATCTCCAGCTGCACTGGCAGGCATACGCTCTACACCCTGATCAATGAAGGAGGAAAAAAAACATAACGATACCTGCTATTACATACCATATGCATTTTGAACAATTAACATATATGTTCTAACTGCACACGGATATATTTTGGATTAATATGTCATAAGGATATTGTTTATAGAGTGATCCATGTCTTACAAGCTCCGCTTTCAGATCACTTTTCCATTGCTATATTAACTTCTTTGTTATCATTGCATAGTATGCATTGTTTCTCTCATTATTCCTTTGTAAATATATTTTGTATTTAATCTATGACGTGTACTTCCTACAAACTGTTAAAATAAGATATGTCAAATGTTTCCTTAGTCACTACATTCTGTTTGATAGAAATAAAGTAAATTGAATATTTTGAGTATGCCCCCAAAAGAAATCCTATGTAGTCCAAGGAACCACATTTCTGCAGTTTGATGTTATATTTCTAGTCTTGAGCATAACGTTCATCATTCACTGCTAGTTCCTCATATGATAGAATAAAAAACCTTTCATTTGAGCCCATTTTCGGTCATATATCATTCTTAATTACTGTGGCAAAATTACCAAAAGCTTTTGCATCACTGACTCAATAACCAATCTTTCCATTGACAACTCATTTGGGAAACTTGGATAAAAGTTAAGGATGTTATGAAATTGTGAAATTTGACTAATTTTCACAAACACTTCTTGAACTGACCATATGAATATGCAAATGAATGAGGTGATGATATCATCACCTCACTCATTTGCATATTCATATCAAATGTTTGAAAAGTATTTTGCAAAAATCTGCAAAAGTTCAAATTTCATAACTTTCGTAATTTTTACCTGATCAGATTTTGATCAAATTTTCACTGCTGTGATTATAAACTAATGCTTTTTTTTTCAGACATTCTTATGATCGGTTCAGAATTCTTATTTACAGCTCTTTGAGAATTAAGCATGCTTCATGTAGTCTAAACAGAGCAATAGCTTTAATCTTGCTGAATCATTTCTATTTTAGATCAAATAAACACTTTGTGCCTGAAGCCATCCACCTGGCTAAATCACTCTTTCCCAACTCCCCATATTTTTGGTCTACCTTTTCTCTTTTTCAACTTGGCTCGAAGCTTCTGGAGGTCTGGCACATTGTTCCTCAGGAAGAGGTAGTTGCAACTGGCATCCCACTCCAGGTCATCATAGCAGACGATCCTGAAGTCACATGACGTGCATCGAAGTTGATCACATGCTCTGTGATGGAAATAGAAAAAGAATTACCTCTCATTAATAGCTTTGGCTGTCATTGTCACATTTCAGTAAATGATGAAAATGATTAAACCACATGCCATGTTAATTTTTGAAAGTTGGCTATGGTACATTAATATCAAATATTTTGTGGTTGTTGTTTTTTCATCATCATTGTTATTAGTATTGTCTTCAAATGCACAATAATTTGTTTGGTATCCATGACTACAGTACAAACAATACCCTTCCCATCATTTTGCGCAAATGGATGCTCTGTTGTCAGCCTAACACAAAAGCCAGTTCTGACGAATTGGAGCCGATGGCCTTTTTTGCGGCATGAAATTTTCGCGAATTGCCAGTGGCATTTGAACAATGCACACAGTGCAGATGAGAACTTTGGCGTGCATTTTAATTTTGCGAATCTTGGCGCTCGCGAAATTCGCGAAATTAAAATGCACACGAACATTCCTCGTTTTACAGTACACAGGACTCGTTCTCAACGGGTTAAGGATCAATCAAGAGGTAGAAAATAGATATTACCAATTGTGTTTCTCTGTTATTTTTCTTTGTGTTCATATCAGCTTTTAGTAGTTGTTGCATGAGGGATGGTCATACTCAATGTCTGATATAATTTGACGAGAACTTTTACAACCCTTACACGACAATATATGACAACTTTAGCTACCGGTATCTGTGTCACATAGGCAATAAAAACAAAGGACCAAGGAATATATAGTAACAGGGAAAATAGCAGGCCTCTTTCTTCTTCCCAAAGGTTTAACCCATTAAGGATGAGTCCTGAGCATACTCGGGCAAGGGTCTATGTGAAATGCACGTTGTAGCAAAGTCAGCCCGTGTGATCCTCAACAGGTTAAGTAGCCCTTGCACCAAATTCCCTCACCTAAGCACATCACACAATATGAACTGCAATTTGGCACGTCAACATGTTGTTTGCTCCTAATTTACAGCTTATAGGACAGTGAGGTCTATTGGCCATAAGAGAGTAATTTGCATTGCCCTTCAAATCCTGATTAGCCACATGGGACCAATTAGCCATTGTAGGCCATTTGAATGTTTTTGGGCATCTACGGAACAGAGAGATAAATGAAGGCCATTTAGCCTTATTTTCCTATCTCTTGTTTTTGCTTTGTTTTTTTTTTCTCTCTCTCTCTCAAAGGCATGGAAGGGAAGGAGTGAGGGAAAATGGTATGGCAATGCACCATCAAGACAATGCAAACTCCCATCCAAGATTGTCACATTGGACATAGGACAAACAAAGAAGATTTCCATGTTGATTAGACTTTCAAAATGATGTAAATAAAAAAAAAAAACTGTTGTGGTTACTAGTCTTTAAAATATATGTAAACAAGTCTGAATAAAGACTTGTTCATGAAGGGATGGAAATGCAGGAGAGGAAGGCTATGGCTAGAGAGGTGCCACATGAATTGTTTTTAGATTCATCAAACCCTTACATCATGCCTCGAGATTCCTGACTTATGCATCTTTTACAGATGTTGACCCAACAAAAGTGTTGTATGAGTGACATTTCTCCAGTGCATCCACTAAGTAATTTAAAGTGACACTGACATGGCTTGTGCATGCACACACACACACACACACACACACACACACACACACACACAAACTAAAAAAGATGATGGTTTGTAGATCTTACTTTTGTACCACAGTTGAGGCAACACCAAGGGTCATTGAGCTCCCACCAAGGAACACAGGGAAACATTTCCTCTCTGATGAGACTCCGTTGACTGCGCTGGGCCGTGGCGAAGATGACGAAGCCAGAGCAGATGGTTTTAGTCTCACAGACTCCTACGAAGCAACAAGATATAATGGTGATCTTAACAAAACATCAACAATGAGAAAGGCTTAAACAACATTGTATCACATGAGAGGATTCTAACACTAACTAATGGATTTTAATTTTTATACACCTCATTTGATGAATCCCCGATTTTGATTGAACAGATGTGCAGTCACTTGTTTTCACGGCCTGGCAGTCAGCTAGCAGTTTTTCAAGAAGCATGCCCATAAGGATATCTTGCACGTATAGTACTACAATATTTGTGCACTGTGAAATTACACAGTGGAATATTATTTCTCTGACAAGTAGCACAACAACTTCATTTCAACGCCTTCATTCAGCATTAAATGTTTTAAATAAAGTGGGATGCAGGATACATAACAAATATCAATTGCTTATTTTGGGGTTATGGCAAAAATCATTTGCCTTTGGTGATTTCTCAACAGTGCTATGCCCCAAGTTGTCTAGGGGCACACATCTGTGGAGAAATTACCTATGGGCATATAGTTTCACTAAGCCCTTTGAAGTAGTTGACATTAATTGCATTTCACTCATTGACAGATATTCACACACTATCCCTTCATGCTTGAGATCTACATTAAATTCATGCGCAAGGTTACATAGAGCTACTTTGAATGAGGGAAGTTAACACAAAACCACACTGAACAACTTACCGGAGGATCAGGAGCAGCAATAATGTCATCGATGATGGAATCAAGTTCATCTTTCTCCTTTGATTTGGCACTTTGGCTATCAAAAGCAAACCAAAATACATTCAAGTTCAAGTTATGATTTATTTCATGTGAATAGTAGGTCTCTATGATTACTGGTAGCAGTCCAAGGGCTAATATCATCACATTTACAAATACCATGTAAGAATGCATAAAGATTAGTCATTGTTAAAGAAATAACATGAGATTTTGTAATAGAATGACAGTAGACTTACCACGTACATAAAGAAATTAATTACACGTAGACATGAATACTATTCATTTAGACGCAACACCTCAAGTTGTAACACTAACAGATACCAAACAGTGTCACTCAGTCTGTCTAGTATTATGCGCATATGAGCATTCCTCAGCTCAGTAAAACATAACTTTTTGTCATGTGAGTATGTAAAACCATCTTTTAAAGGCACTGTCGTACACCCTCAAGAGGAATGACAAATGCAACTCACTACACTACAGTCAGCCGAGTAGGCAGTGCTGCTAGTTCTATTTAAACATCACATTAATATTTTTGTTCTATTGTCATATTTTTAAATGCAGATTCTACAAGTTACAGTGTACTATGGTACCATGGTACTGTTTATAACAGTTAAGTAGAAACCTGGCAGGCAGTGTTTGAAGAATGTCATTGTTAGTTGTTACTTCATCTCTTATTGATCGTCCATTAGTTTGTACATTACAATGTTATGTAATCACAGTTTATTATTAATCAATATTTCAATTTATAGAGTCATGGTCTTGTGTCAATGTGTCCACTGTTACAGAGCTTGAGCTAGAGCTAACCCTGGGGTGCACGCTTCACGTTCGGGTTGGTCGCAGTTTTAATAGAGCTAGAGCCAAGTCGCGGCTTCATTAATTATGTTCCTGTGAAATTCTTCTGGATGAGTGTATATTTCTAATACTATAGTACTAGATCTGGAGATACTAGATGAACTGCAAATGTAGTTACTGACAGAACTGGGCCATTTGACTGTGACTAGAACTTGCAGAAGAGAGATTAAGTAATGTTGAGCATGATCTGTTGCAAATGATATACCATCTGGTACAGAAATATAAGGACATTTCCTGCTCAATTTATGAATGACAGAATCATATCTTTAATGATTATGAATACAGCCTACACATACTACTGTACAGTGTAGCTCTAGTCAATCAATCACTCGCCCTCATCTCACAACACTCAGTCCCACTGCATTGCACCGCACATGTACGTCGCGGCTAGCACAGCAATAGATGGCAAGTGCAAGATTGAGTAGAGTCGGCCCCCGCCTACCCGATCCCGTAGCTTTACGGGTAGTCATGGCAGCAAACCGCTATCTGCATTTACCTCGTCGCTTTATTCTTAGGGTGTCCCGTCCCACTTGTTTTCGAGGCCGTCGATGATTTGCTCGGGGATTTTACACAGAATTTCGTCTCAACTTCGTTGAGAAGGTCGTCGATGTCGTCTGCCATGACTGCCTGTTTTATCTTTTACCAACGAATCGATAAAGATCAATCATCCAAATGTCCGTCATTCATTCTTCTGTGGTGGGACACAAACTCCCAGCCAGCTGTAACGTTTAGGACTAGCTGCTGGCTTTCTGATCGGACGCTGACGAGAGCCAGCCGAGCAAGCGCGAGCGAGCGACGGATCATAAGCGGACGCAGTCCCATGTGTGTCTGCCCATGTATGATGATACGTACATCTCATACACAGCGGCCACAAAATTTGTATCGCATGGTGTGTGTGTGGCGTGTGTATGTGTGTGTGTGTGTGTATGTGTGTGTGTGTGTGTGTGTGTGTGTGTACGTGAGTGGGGGGGGGGGGGGGGGGGGGGGGAGGCTAGTCGGAGGGGAGCGGAGCGCGCGCGCGTTTGTAACACTGATCTCCCCTCTAAATCAGTGGTTTGTAAGAGCGCTGGGTTGAGTACTCTAGCAGTATGAGCGCCATCTCTTGTTTACCAGCATGCCACTGGTGTGCAGTGGATTTTGCGCATTTGTGTGTATTTATCCCGTCATTTTCGTTCATATTTTCTGAATTTAGATGTGCAAGACAATGGTTCACTCAAAAACGTTTATTTTGTTTCATCTAATCAACGTTAAACCATTTTCAGCGTGCATCTCGATGAGTCGATATCCTACCAAGTCAAAGATTGCCTAGAACTCCTATTTTGTTTCCAGTGAGTAAAGATCAACGGAGTATTTTTGCCCGATTTCTATAACCATGAATTTTTTAATCTCTATTAGTTGTAATCCTGGAGATAAAATGTCTAAGTTTGAGGATTTTTTCCCCCACTCATTCATTCAATTGAATATCAATTGTACATATCTATATCTACATGCTGCATCACATGCAGACAGCTATATACCTCTCTTTCTCTCAACAAATAATAATACAATACTTTCATTTTCTGTTTTCTTCACCAGTTTATTCAAAGTTCACTAATCTATGTCTTTTTTTATGCATCTCCTATGGCAATCTGCTGTTTATGTTAGAAGAAAGAAAACTAGAAACAAATGATACGATTAAATTTCATTGAAGAATCATCCATTTTTTTTTTTCGTGTGCTTCATTGTTCCTTGGAAAAAGAGAACAGGTGGATCTGATTCTTCTGAAATGGAATATCTCTGATTGAACATAAAGCTGTGGTTCATCATGAGATTTGAATGCTCCCATTGAGTTGAGGATGATCTGTATTACCATTCTGCAGTATCAACAATATATATATATACCGTATATGGACCACCCCCTCTGTGCAAGGCAGCTAGCAGCTCTGCCATTTTGCTGCTTTCTTCAGGGGGAGATATATGCATACATACATGTACTATATATACATACATGTATGTAATATACATGGATATATATATATATATATATATATTATATATATATATATATATATATATATATATATATATATATATATATATATATATATATATATATATAGTGTGTATGTATTTCTTTGTTATGCACACCTATAGTGTATATGAAGAGCTTGATCGCAAAATGTGTTAATTCCATTCTTGTCATAAGAAAACATGGGATATTTTTAATCACAACTTTAAGAATATTCCTTGTAATATAGCAAGTGAGATATCATTGGAAAAGCACTGTTCATTCTATTTGATGATGGACCGAATTTAAAATATTTGAAAATGTTACTTTAAAATGTTTAAAAATGGCACTTGGCCAATTTTTGTGATGAAACTCTTCACAAAGCTTCAGATATACCCAAGTTTGGTTTCCATTTGTCTTCTTCCACTCATGGTGGAACTGCATGACAGATTGAAGATGACTCTACATGCCAATATTGTAAGGTTTGTGTGTTATGTTCACCCTATGCCATTCATGTGGAACCCATATCATGAAACCATGTACAAGATAATGTAACGGTACCCAGGTAGTCTTTTAATCCTTCATACCAAGTGCACTGTACTTTCTTCATTGGTTATCTCTCCATCTCCATGTCCATCTCACTATCTATCTGTTTTCTTCTATCTATCCATCTATCTATCTATCTATTGATCAATCTATTTAGCTAGCTAGCTATCCATCTATCTCTTTCTCTCTCCTTTTTAGATTCTGCAATACAAAATTACAAAATATCTGCACACACTGTATTGTAAACTGTGAAATACAATCAAAAAATGAGCCAATTCCCAACAAGCTCTGTTTTTTTTCTCTTGTTTGTCTCACATTCTATCTCATCATCTCTTGCTGTCTACCAATACAATGAAGTTATTTCCCTAGAGTGTTTTTACTTTTGTTGTTGTGGACACTATACTACTTCATTGTTTATGTTAAGCCAATCATCATGTTGTATTCAAATGTGGGAAAGAACAAATAGATGAAAAACGAAGACAAGCTTAACAATGAGAAATATCATGCAACACTACTGCTATAACTAAAACTTGTGCTACTTTTACTGCTACTACAATACCATACCTGCAGCAAATGTGATTACAGTGTATTACTATTACTGCAACTACTACTGTACCATAACTGCCACCACTAGTAGAGATACACCATGCAACAACATACAAACGCACAAATACACAGACACAAATAGAGACAAAAACAAACAAACAAACAAACAAACAAACAAGGCATTACTGTGTACTCAGAATGATTTTCCACTTTACCCATATGATAAAGCAAAGGAATACATCTAAACAACACCATGTTTTGATTTTAACTGGACATTGCACATATTTATTAAAACTTTCAATGAAAGTAAATGCTACATATGAAAACATAGTTAGAAGCATTAGAAAGTTCCAGAGAGCCTCCTATAGTAATACATGTACATGTACCAGTTTATCACAGCCCTTACTGTGACATATTTGGTAGACAACAGCCTTTCCTTGACTACCAAGTAATCAATGGTGTACTGTTATCTGGAGCTGGAACTGATTATCAATGTGGACCTTTCATTGGCGATGGCCAAATGTGCCGTTTATGTAAGCAGTAGGACTGTCTCCACAAAAATATTTATCCACAGAACTATGATACAAGTTGTACTAAATTTAGCGGGTAGTCATCACCTCCAGGAATATCTATCCATGGCTTAGAATTCCATATCACTACCACAGGCAGTTTATTGTGCAGAAAGCACTAGATTGTATAATCATAAACCACAACCTTTTCTCATAATATTGTGTCTCATTGGTAAAAGGTACACACTCCATTATTGGTCCCATGTTTGCTTGATAAACAAAACTAACCAATCACATGATTTGTAACATGATTTCTCTCTGGCAGAGTCATCTTACTTCCAACAGTATCTTTTTTTCCTATTTCAAATGTTTGAAGCAAATCATATTCATGTATCTACCACCATATTCCTCTCATTCACACAAATGAGAAACCACAAACATTTATTTACATGCCATATTCAATGATTTGATAATTTGGTGTCATGAAAATGGTCACTAGTCCAGAAACTGTGATTCCTTTGCCTCACTTTCTCAGATATTGACTGATGTATTGCTCTGCATCCAATGCACTGTCACATTGTAACTCAACACTGATAGAGCTACTTCTACTGTGACTGGCTCTGTCTTAGCAGCTGCAAGTTGAGTGGATTGGCCTTGTGACGGTCAGCCTCAGACGCGACAAGGAAGCAGCATGGTCAGGGTCCTACTTGAGTGCTATGCCTGGATGATGCAGAGCCGTCATCTCCTCCCTGGACATGGCCTTGAGGTCAAAGCCCTTCTTCTCTGCTTTTCCTTCAGGGCAAAGTATTGCAAAGATGATGTACAATAGATGAGGATCATTTTGATGTTTCTATTACTCATGCATACGGTTTACAAATGAAAATAAAACAGGAATGAATGAATGAATGAAAGAATTCACATGAAACATGATCCTACATCACTTCCTCCATTTTTTTTCCCCTCATTTCAAATGCGCCAACAATTGTTTCTCATACTGGAGACAGTCTAACATGAAATGAGTCTTTTTGGACTAATGAAGAGGATGCTATGTGGGTGTCTAATTTGGTTTGGAAATTTATAGAGCTCCAATGAGGATAAGTGTTCATTCTACAAGATGTTGCTTAGGGGAGGATGACTAACCAATGACCTCGAAGTGTTTACTTCACAATATATACCCTACAAAAGATTTGAAATGAAACAGCTTCAAATAGGAACTTCTACAAAACACTAACCTTTTGAAAGCCATTGTGATGATCGGAATAAAATGTGAATTTGTAATGTTAGACTTGCTTTTGTGTGTGTGTGTGTGTGTGTGTGTGTGTGTGTGTGTGTGTGTGTGTACACATTCTGTGATACTGAATATTGTAGTTGGGATGCCTACCTAATTTCAATTTAATATCACTTATATTCCTTACATCAACAAATCTAGCAATTGGGAATGCAGCAAAATTGGAGTGTAATTCATTCATTCTAAACACAGGTTCTCTCAAAGGTTTAAACTCAGGTCTTACCTTCCATGTCTCGTAGTTTGGCAACTTTTGGTTTCAGCCCTTCCCTCAGATTGTTGATTTCCCCGTCAAGTCTCTTCTGATCTACACAAGGGGGAGATGGATGTTAAGAAGGATGAATATCATCAGGGTCAAATAAATACATAAGCAGACAAAGAGGTTGATGGGCCACTATAGAGATGAAATAAGCAAAATATGATAATTGATCAAGACAGAAGTCAAATATGTTACATGCAATGAAAGTCAATCATGCAGAAATCATTTAATCATGGCTCACAGCAACTTTTTCAATACTTTTTTCCCAAATGCCTACTTTCAGTTTCAATATGGTGTTCTTATGGAATGCTACACACTGTGAGGTTTCAGATCTTGATATAAATAACAGCCCTAAATCTTTCATGAATGAACTTCTACAAGCAAGTTGTAAATACAATAATAATTACTGACTCACTTGACTCGCAACCCATTTGTTACAGGTTTCAGGAATTCCTAAAAGATTGCCATGATAACAATGCCTAGAAACTTGTGTTCATTGGTATATCCCCGGAAACATATAGCAGATGTGGAGCAAAATAACCGTATATCACTTACCTTCTGTCAGCATGGTTTGTACATTCTTGGATGGCAACTTTACAAACGTATTCCCAAAGCAGATCCATGTCTTATTTTCTGCATAAACAGTAAATAAAAACGAGAACAAAGATTTGTTCATTTGTGAAGGCATTTAAAACCTCAGTAATAAACAACAACAAAGCAATAACATTAACAAAGAACACTGTCTGAACAGAAGATGATGTGCAGCAAACAGTGACCGGCACAGGACGCTGCTTCTCAACAGTAATGATGGTACTAACATAACATTTTAAAATGATCATATCATCATCAATGACTGACTTAGAATGAAACTAGAAAAGCACTCAGAGAGGGCAGACCTCCACCTAGCAGCTCATTTCCACCCATACACACATGCTGAAAATCGCCCAATTTCCCCTATACAGAAGCCTTTTGTTTACGACGTCAGCTTCCAGCTATGCATCGCCTTGCCCGAGCAGAGCACACACTTAAAGCGCTTACTTATGCAAATCTCATAAATACATTGTATGCACAGCTTGAACTCTTAAGTTCATTGACCCTATCTACAAAAAGATTAAAAATCCTTTAAAAATCCTGTAAAGTTCCCTGATCACTACCAAAATTTAATCATCTGTTCCTTGTGCCATTACTAACTTTACCTGCAAGTTTCATTCAAATCCGTTCACAACTTTTTTGAGTTACTATGCAAACAGACAAGCAAACAAACAAACCACCACCAATGAAAACATAACCTCCTTCCTTGGAGGAGGTTATAAGGGACAGCTTGAATGATTAATCATTACCACTGTGAGATTTGGATGATTGCTCGGTGTCGGACTGCCTCCTTAAGGCCCGCACCGCCTCTCTGCTTTGATTCCTCTTCCGATCCAAGTCCACAACCTACGAAATTACAATAAAATACAAAACAAAAATTTACTCACAAACTCATTTTATCAATTCAATGATTAGCCTAAATTTACATACTGGTACCAAAACAAAAACCATTTGTTTTTGGTGTCTTCATAATATTTCTATCTATTAGCAATAACCATTCTCAAAGGTTCCTGAACTACTCAACTCTAAGAGAGTGAACGTGTGGACAAAAAAAAAAAAAAACCCTGAACACTGAAGAGACGAAAATTTGAACAAAAATATCACAAACGTGAAGAGACAAAAAAGCTGGTGGTGGTTGCCGCGGAGCAGCGCCCTCTGCCCTCTGCTGGACAGCTTATTAGTTAAAGGGATAGTACAGTTTTGGTGGAGATGAGAATTTGGCTTTTAACTTTTTGTGAGATACCAAGAAAACACTTATGATACAATAGTACAGAGCATACCATTTTAAGAGGAATTCAAAGTTTATTTGATGAAAATTCGGGTTTGGAATGACTGAAACATCCAAAAACAAAGTAAAACAAAGCGATTGTAATAAAGTGTGGGTCCCACACTTTATCAGAATCGCTCTTTTTGGATATCTCAGCCATTTCAAAACCAGTTTTCATCAAATAAACATTGAATTCCTCATAGAATTACATGCTCTTTCATATTTCATAAGAGGTTTCTCATTATCTCACCAAAAAATGTTAGAAACCTGAAACTAGGTCTCAACCAAAACTATAGGATCCCTTTAAATAGTAACTTGCAATAAAGGAAGCATAATTTTCTTTTATATTATGCCTTACATATAATGCTACAAGAGGTTATTCCCACCAGACAATTGGCTGACAAGAATTTTTCGGAGCAAATCTATTCTGAAAGACAATGTTTCATGATAGTTGATAGAGTGACAAGTCAAATCAAATATCCCTCCTCAAACACACAAACACACACAACACCTTTCAGTGCCTCACACAGCACCTTGTCCTGACAAAGTGTTACTCATACAAGTACACTGTATAAAGTCAAAACAAGCAAGTGTTTGGTAGAATAATGGATATTTATTGCACTGGCTCCTTTCCACTCTCCATATGATTTGATATAAGCAGAAATATGCAGCAAGAGGATTATTGTTCATAAGTATCATATGACAAGGAAATACGTGAAACGTAAGACTTGTTCACCTTGTTCGCATACTAAACAATAGAACTCTTGCATGCACAAAGACACACATAAACACACACACTGAAAAAAACAAACAATAGGACATAAAGTCATAGATATAAATAACCATATAACTTATTTCTACTACATTACACCATACTGCACACAATGCAGTGTATTGCACATGCATTACTCTGGTACTAATTTTTATTATGCACGCTGTCTGCACTACACAAGATAATGTACTGAAGATCCATACAACACATCATCCTGCTCAAATTCCAGGCATCCTAGGCATATTATATGACCACAAAATCTAGTTGAAATGGACAGTCATACGCTACTACATTAAAGGTACTAGCCCACATTTGCAAACCAATGAAAATCAAAACTGCATAAAACAGGTCCAATATGACTTCAAGTACAAGTTATAAAAGTAACATACCTCACCTGTTGCTCTTTGTCTATACCATTCGATAAAAGAGAGAAAATCATCGTTTTAAAATCAATTTTCAAACCGGGTCAACCCGACCCAAAATTGAATTGCGAGCGCGGGCTAGCTACGTACATTAACTTACACATGTATCGCATGCATGTAGTACGCGCGTGGACCGGAGCTAGCGAGCGTTTTTATACGCATGCATACGGTGCATTTTCATTTATTTTTATGAAAGTAATGGACTAATTGGAACGAAATTTTGCACAGGTGTTACTGCAATCATACCCAAACTCCATGCCAACTATGAGACTATGAGACCAAGTGCTGCAGGTTTACAAATGTGGGCTAATACCTTTAAAACACATACTAGTAATGTAGGAATACAAATGACTGTAGCACATAAAGCCATTCTTGCAGGAGAGAGGCATCTTTAATCACATTTACATTTGTCTCAATTACAGAGTATTTTGAACAGTAAATTTATAAGCATGTGTAGTTGTAAACTCAGCGGATTATAAACTATTCAGTATGACTATCCAGTTTATATTTGTGGGTCTGTGAATGTTAACATTAGTTACGTTCAGACGGTGATCCTTAACCTCGAGGATAGCCGACCTTGAGGACAACTTTTATGGGATGCCAAGTGCATCACGGTCAATTTCATAATGAAATCAATCATGGGGTAGGGGGTGAGGGTTTATTCAATCCCCCCCCCCCAAAAAAAAAAAAAAAAAAAAAAAATTAAAAAAAATTCCTCACATGCATTTGTGCCTTTGATGTTTAATATTTGAAGCTGCCATCTTTCTGAGCAATCAGAAGATTCATTTTTTAACTCTGACATAATATCTGGTATACTTTGCTTGCTTAATTGAATGACATGAAATTTTCCCTGATGAGAAAACATTCAAATAAAAGCCAATCCTGTCCACAAATACCTGCAAAAGTGTATATCACAGCTGTATGTTGTTAAAGTGTTTAAAACCTTACCCTCCTCAAGGCTGATTTTATCATGTTTCCGCTTAATTCCGACAAATAAAACTCATATGGAATAATCAAGTATATTTTTTTTTTTTTTTATAAATCATTACGTCAAATTAGCAGCATTCATTATTTAAGAGCATAAATCTTTATGTAGGAATGAAACAATAAATTCTGACATCTGTTTAAAGAAAAAATATCATTCAGAAAGAGTACAGTAAATCAATTCTTTCTTTTATTATTGTTATGTAGTGATGTTTGTACCGTGTATCCCTTTTTTTGTTTTTCGAGACACATGTCAACAGACGTTAATCAGATTTATAAATGTATATTTGTTCAATTTCAGATTGCACCAATTGTCACAAGACATCTGTGTCACCATTGAGCCTCACAAGGTCAAGGCTGCTATCAAATTTATGGACGGTCTGATAATACTTGTCCTACTAGTCACCATTACCTAGATTGAGTTTGCTACGTGCGGTAACTGTTACATAACTGTTTAGCAGTAGAACTATTTGAAGGCATGGAATGACAGGGGTGCCAAAATTCACACATTAAAGATCAGAAGAGGTTCCACGAAGTGATCACGGAGATACTTTTGTGTTGCATGTATCTCAAAAGGCCAAAATAATTTCCAAGTCAGACAAGCATTTGTATCATCTCTTTTGTCAATCTTCCAGTTGGTGATCTTTCTGCTTCCAACCCCCCTCACAGATGATACTGCATCTGATGATCATGTCTCCCAGACCTAGGAAGAGCAGGGCTTGAGAGAATTCCTATGCAGTTATAATCCTTGTCAGGTACCTGCTATATACTTGTTTGTTCTGGTTCTCTCATCTTGCTGTTGGCAATCTTTGGCACTGCACCAGGTTGCCAGAGGGAAAATTTTCAAGCTCTGCTCCAGTGCACCTCCAAAGAAACCACTGGTCCCAGTCACAACACACCATGGGAATAACAAACTGTTCACTGCATACACAGCAGAGCCCCTCCTCTGACTGACCACTGGATGAGAAGGGGTGAAATGGCTTTTTGAGAACAGCATCACACATCTCTTGGAAATTACTCTGGAGAGTTCCCTTAGGATCATCGGGTAGATGTCTTTGCCTGTAACTCGGTCCAGTCATACCAGAGTAAGAACTGCAGGCATCTGTGACAACTTAATCCTCTGATGGGAGATCCTATGGGTTCGTTGGTGTGCCAATACCTCATCTTTTTGAAGGACAGTGTACAGCATGCCTCGGCACTCCTGTTAAAACATGTAAACAAAAGTGTGTATATGTCCTGGGAAAGGACGAAAAAGAGCATATTCATTACAATCAGCAGGAGAAAAAAAAACCCCAAACAAACACCAAACAAACACGTACGAACACCTATCATTGCCGCTCATTTCACCAAGAGTAAATCCCCTCTAGAGGTAAGAGATACTGGAATTCCACAATATTTCTACCCTTTATCATTCTCATTCTGCAGTCTTCAAGCACAGCTTGTCTGACATTACCAAAAGATGCAGAATCCAGCCTCTTCTAAAACTGCGGCATGATATTGGATTGCACTGTCGCATTGCAAACTAAATGCACATCATTCTGTTTTCACTTTCTCAGAGTTGAATGCAATTGTGCAACGTTGCTAATACCTCTTACAATGTAAAGTCGATATTTGTGCCACTCTTGAATTGGTGCTGTGTAGTTTGTTGCAAGATGTCCCTCCATAGCTACAATAGCAGCACAACCTCTTTTGCAGCTGGGGTCCTCAACATAGAGGAATACTGGTATTGGTGACTCCTTCCCTGGAATATACTTTTTGGAGATGGTCCAGGACATAGACCACATCTGTATCTTTAGTCTCATCTTTTGGGAAGACACCACAGTGCACCTGTAGGCACAAGAAGAAAGTTGCATTATTGCTAACTTTTTAACAAGTCATAAGCTAAAATTGTAACAATGATGCAATTATCTTACGCTGTTTCAGTCATATCATCAACATCACTATCCATACTTCAAAAGTCATCTCCTTATGAACAATCCTACCCTTATTTTGTTTTTCTTCTGCTGTGCTGTGGAGCTCCAGAATTAGTCAGGGTTTGTTTGTTTTTCCCCTGGTAAAATTGAAATGGAACATGTAAATACTGTCTCATTAAACTTTACTTTGTTATGTCCAACGTAATTGATACAAATTTTGTATCTGAAATCTGATGTACAGATGTTATATATTTGAACAACTGAATGATTGTTGTTTACCTCTTGTGCAGGTGTTCAGAGAAAGAGCATCTAGTGTGATAAGCCAAGGGTGCTTGGGGGAGTGGCTGGGGTATTGGCATTGGCTCCTCACGAGATGTGGGGCTGGCACTGTGGGCAATGATTTACAAGCACCAAAGATAGAGAAAGCAGATGTGAAATCGGTCTAAGTTTATCTATTATTCACCACTACTTTAGATATTGATGTTAGATAGTGACTCTCTAAAATGTAAATATTGGTAAAGCTACATTTTACCGATGTCTACATGTGTGCCATGTTCATGTATTCCTGTTGTTTTCCTTATAGTGGTCTGAACCACTTGACATAACAATGGGGCAGTACAGCAGTGAACTGTGTCAAACATACAACATTGGGTAGCAGTTCAAGTGTGTACTTCAAATACATTACTTGTATGTCTGAATATTAAGGGCAAATTGAATTTTACGCACATTGCCTCAATTCTTATTCAGTAATGTTCAGAAGGAAATGAAACTTATGTCATAAATATAATATAAAATCTCTTCATTGGGCTCTTTTGGTGGTGCAATAATGAAATAAAGTCAAACTGAATTAATAATATTCAACCTATAGGTAACAAGTACCATTTAAAAACCAAAATGTGAGCACCTTGAATTTTAGTTCTCTCATGAAATCGTCTCTTCTTATTGTCGTCCCCGGCATCATGTGGGTGCTAGATGTCCTTGGAAATGATCCTACCATCTTCATACTGGAGGGGTTTTCTCTTGGTCTTTCTCTGTTCAGTCTTAATTTCCTTTTATTTGCATAGGGTGACACCAAACTCCTCAAGTACGACGTCAATGCATCTTGCAGTGTCTGGCATGCCCATAGAGATTTCCAGTTTGTTAAGCCTGTGGATATGAAAGCTACAAGAAACTGAGAATATGCCTTAGAGCCTACTTTCCGTACTGATACACCAACTACCATTTTCTGCATCACATCATTCATTAGAGGCTGTGCTGTGTCTATGATTTGCAAAACGAAAGTTTCATTTTAAACTGCAAGTATGATTCTCTTGATGACATCTCCTTTACACACAGACCCACATGCACACACAGATTACTAGGCTAACTGACAACTCCTTTTTTCTTTCCTGGTATTGGCAAGTTTTGTTTTGTTTTGTTTTAACATTTGGTACACTTAAAAGATGCAATACATTTGTATGTAATACCAAGGTTTCATCAATCACTTTCATTACCAAATGGGTTGAATTATTTGTCTATCAACACTCCTGATTGTACAATATTTACCTCTCTTGTTGCAGTTTATGTTCAAAGCTCATATTACACTACTCTACTTACAGTGTCAACTAAGCAATATGGCTTCAATTATTATAGAATTTCAGCCAAACATACAGTTGAACAAAAGTCTAATACAGCCGTAGGTACGATGACATCCAAGTAAGATTTACCACTTTTATCAAGCTTTCATATCACCTGCTCGCTGCAGCTTCCATACCACAGCAAAACAGCATTATGATTATCTTTTCTTTTTTCTTTTAATCTTTTGGGTTCAGAATCCTCAAGAACATGAGCGGTGGGAGTAAATCACACCTGTTTATCCTTGGTTGGGATTCTCCCAAAAGAACCCTCAGGGTCCTTCATGGTGGACACTTCTTCTTGAGGTCATTGAAGGCTGGTCCACAGCCAGTGAGAAGTTCTGGTAGGATGCCAATTTGCTGGATGTCACTTTGAATGATGATTTGTTACTTTTGATTTCACTTGTGATTATTTGGTGAACACAGTGTATAGTCTCCTTGCTAAATGTTGCCTACTGCTTAATTTGCTGGAGCACTACGGTCACACACTTTCCGCTCCTAAGGGATATGGCTGCTTTGGAAAGAAATGATGGATCAGCGCTTGCCTGTGGAAAGAAACAGAAACATGCATTCACATTTATAATGTTTACAAGGTAAGTCCTGTTTATTCAATCTTCTTTCATCCTCGAAAAGGCATTAAAAAAAAAAAAAAACAAAAAAAAATCAGGACAGCAATCTAGAGATATGCATGTTCTAACAACATACTTTGGTAGGAAGGTATTGCACTGCCAACCTTGCTTAAATCGACCTTACCTAAGCCAAATAATTGCTTAAATTGAAGGTCTTTTCAAGTCCTCTTCCCTTTACATGTATATCACATTGATTTTAATCCCTCGTAAGTCCAATTTTCTCTAAGTTGAAGCTATTTCTTCAGTCCAAATAGATTTGACTTAGGCAAGGCTGACTGTATTGTACATATCAAGTGTCATTATGGAAATGGAATTGGAATTGGAATCGGAATATTCAAGATCAAAATATATGGAAAACCCACATCTACCTGCAATTAAACATGGCTATTATGATTAAACACCAAAACACAAATATCATATTCAAGATATCCAAAAACCAAATCCTCTTTTCTCTTTTCAACAACAAACAAATGTACTTTGATGTAGGAATCTTAATTCATTGAAATCACCCATATCTGGATCTCCAACTGCTTAAATTAAAGGAAACCGAAATTGAAATAAAAATTTTCATAGAGTGAAAGCAGCCATATAAGTGGAAAACATCAGTGAAAGTTTGAAAAAAGTTGGACAATCGATTCAAAAGTTATGACTTTGCGAAGCAGTCATTGCTGGACAAGGAGACTTCTACAGTTCATGGCATCATTCTGGACAAAAATATATAGAAAATATATAAAAAACAATGAAAATCAATAGTTTCATGTTACTAGCATATATATGAAAGAGTACTTGACATCTATCTCGTTCAGAAAGCAGGGGGAATGACATTACCCTTTATATACATGTAAGTCAGTAAAAGTCAATGGAATGTGTCCTTTCTGTGAAAAATGAAAAAAAAAATATTTGGGTTTGGTTTTCTGTAAGGAAAGAAAGTAATGATTCCATATGTACCATGTTCATATGATGCCAAATCTCATCCTCCGTGTGCAAGCAGGTGCTCTGGTTTCTTCTCACAGGCAGAGAACTCACTCCTCTCAGTGGCTTCTTTGGCGCAGACGTAGATATGATATCTTTACTCCTAACTATGAATGTGATTTGCTGGAATTCTTCAACTTGGGATGTCAGATTCTCGACACCTCTAAATACTTTAGATCTGTGCTTCTCAATCTTTTCAACCCAAAGCCCTTTGGCTCCTACAATCTATTTATTTTACACTGTATTTATTCATTTTTTTTAATGGCCCAGTTAGATAGCATATCAATCTTTTATTCTATTTTTAGCCAACATCGCAGCACACTGGTAGAGAAGCATGGCTTGAAATAATATTCCAGGTAGATGTGAACAGTGGAAAAGAAGAGGTGATGATCGAAGTCTTTCCCTCTCTGGTGTCAGCACCATGTATTATTGCACTATTTCTTTAAAAAAAAGAAGATAAAAAATATATATATTTTTTCTGTCTTTCTTTCTTTCTCATGATACCATCAACATCACTATTCACTAACAGTGTAAAATCTTTCCAACTGCCAAATTACCAGTGCATCTCAAACAGGATGATACAACAGACGATTTGAAGAGTCTTTTGATAATATTTCTTTTAGCTTGTCAATGGATATAATATAGCTTTGCGCTGTACATCAAAGTTCTATCATTTTTTATCTTGTCCTGTTTCCTCTTCTCTCTCTCATGTCTATCTTCCTTTGAATAGATTTCTGTATTCTCCTTCCTTTAATGGGCATTAGGGACATTCATTTTGTGTGTGTGTGTGATATGTGCTAAATGAATATGGTTGTTATCATCCTTACAAATATTATCATTATTATTATTGTTACTGTTATGATGATAATGTTGATGATGATGATGTTGATGATGATGATGATGATGATGATGATGATAATAATAATAATAATAATAATAATAATAATAATAATAATAGTAATAATAATAATAATAATAATAATAATAATAATTATTATTATTATTATTATTATTATTATTATTATTATTATTATTATTATTATTATTATTATTATTATTATTATTATTATTATTATTATTATTATTATTATTATTATCCTTATTATTATCATCATCATCTGTATCATCATCATGAAAAGTGCCATTGGGGCATCTACTGAAGAAATGGTGTAGTTTCTTATCATTGCACACAGTGTTTCTCTCCTTCTCTTGGATCTGTCACTCAGATCGTACTCACAATTACAGCAATTGCGAGAAGCCATGTTTAATGTTCAAAATTAGATAATGCCATCATACGGCCCCAATCCATTTCAAGCTTAATCACTTATGATGGTGGTCTCCTGCATTCAATGATCTCTGTCATTTACTGAAAAATACTGTATATCTTATTTCATGTTTTTGTGTATGGACACTGCTCAATGCAATCACCTATTTGTATCTATTTGTGTACTGTTATCGATTTATTTCACTGTACTTGCTATTCTTTTCTTTGTACTTTTGAAATTTGTATTCAAATTGTATCTGATTGAATGAAGAAATAAATCAAATCAAATCAAAATCAAATCAAATCAAATATGAAGACATCATTTCACAAAATAATGCCTGTCTCAGAATGTGCTCAGTAGGTGATATACCCTTTTATTGCAGAGGAGTAACTACTCATGTTTTTCTCCTATTTAGCATTAAAAGCAAATATCCAGAAACTGACCCCCCCCCCCCCCCCCAAAAAAAAAAAGAATAATCTGTAAGAAATGAGCAAAACTTGAAACTAACAAGCCAAACTTTTGGAGATCACACAGAACAATCACTCTTTCACTGCCTCGGACGTGTTCCAACTCAATCAATGAAAGTCCCATATGCACCTGTGTTTATAAACCTACACTCGCTCATTCATTCAACTTTCCAAATGGTGTACTTGAGTGCCTTGTGAAATCCTGCATCCTCGCTTTGGTACAAATTACTAAATCTTAGAATGGTATCTGGATGAAACCCAGGGCAAGTGGCCACTGAAGTACAACTGTAATGTGAAAATACTAATTCATTCGTTAGAAGACACTACTTTATGAAGTTCAGTCTTTTCTATATATTATAGGGATGGTACAGTATTGGTAGAGATGAGAATTGGGCTTTTAACTTTTTGCGAGATACCAAGAAAACACTTATGATATAGTAGAGAGGATACCGTACCATTTTAAGATGAATTCAAAGTTTATTTGATGAAAATCGGGTTTGAAATGACTGAAACATCCAGAAACAAAGTAAAACAAAGCGATCGTAATAAAGTGTGGGTCCCACTTTACGAGAATCGCTCTGTTTTGGATATCTAAGCCATTTTAAAACCAACTTTCATCAAATAAACGTTGAATTCCTCATAGAATTTACATGCTCTTTTGAATTTCATAAAAGGTGTCTCATTATCTCACCAAAAAATGCTAGAAACCTGAAATTAGGTCTCAACCAAAACTATACTATCCCTTTAAGGGTTTATTAATGCTGATGCTTTCATTGTACTGCTCAATATACTCAGTTGTAGAGCTTCTTCACACAGTTTCAATAGATGAAGTTTGGGTGCAAATGATGAGGGTTTGTGGTATCTGACTCCCAATGAAACATGCTGCAATTTAAAAAACATGGCAAATGTCACATTGTCAGCCTGGAGTCCCTGTTGGCAAATGTCATTTACAATGTAGTTCACACATTTATCATTTCCAGAGAAATTATTGCCAAATCAATTCTTCCAATTCCCCACTATCCCTTGCTTGGGGTGGAATTGTGGTTGTGTCACACTTTTGAAGGGGGAATTGGCTTTCTTTGTGTTGTGTGTAGGCATAGGCTCATTGTCTATGGTATGGATATGGTTAAAAAAAAACACAATAAGAACAAATAGTGGAACGTCATGGACAGTTTTGACCAAGTGTTCATAGTTCAGCATGGGGTCATTGAGCATAGGGTCACTTTAACTGAAGTGAAAGATTGAGGTGTACATATAACTTGAGCTGTTATTTTCGCGAATTTCACAATAACAGTTGGACCACAAATTTAACAACATGCGAAAATGTTATCATATGCCAAGGTAGTAGTGCGCTTAACGCTTATAGAGTCCTCTGTGTCAGTTTGCGAAAACATCTGGTGAAAATGTTTGTGACCTCCTCATTCACGAAAATATCTGTACGCGAAAATAAAAGTGTAGCGCCCATAGGCATAGGCCTACATAGTCAGTAGTGTCTACTTGTCGTCTGGGACATGTTCCGCAGAGAATATGTTGCGTCTGGCTTCACGGCCCAGGGAATCCCCTCCTTTATGTCTACCGAGAAGAGCCATGAAAGTAAAAAACTAATTTTTAAAAGATTCCTCCATTCAGACAAATTTTTCTGTCGAGGGGTCACTAGGCATATAGGAGTGCTCTGGACATTGCCCTTTTCGTGTTTTTGCATTGGATGGGTCGATGGCACACAATCTATTTTTACCTGTTGCTATCAAAGCAATGGTGGATCATCAGCGTTTGGACTGTATATTTGACTTGTCCCTATTGCAGACCTTTAATAACCTTCATCCGTCCGTTTCTGTCCATAATCACCGTGACACGCATCAGTAACAACAGAATAAATATCAATCACAATCGCGTCTCACAGACTATTCCCACAAAATAGTCCCATACGTAGTAATTGGCGTTAGTCAATAGTTACAGAGTCCTGTCGCCGCAGCAGCGAGCGCGCAGCAGTCACGTCAGCCGAGTGTCAGTCGACGGCGACGCTGAACAATATGACTCAATGTGAATGAATATCACATACTTACTTGCTGTTTTTCCGTCAATATTTCTTCTGCAAGAGCTTCTAATTCTCCTAAATGAGTCAAAATGAAATTTGTATCCCTAGGCATTTCAGAAGCGTACATTTGAACGTGAGACGACAAATTTCGAAAGCGACAACATCCACCAGCCTTTGCAGTTCACACGTTCATGTACGTACGTACGCACGGAAAGCGATGTAAACAGTGTGGTTTACTTGCACGTACACGTGCTGGGCTAGCTAGCATTGCTGTACTCTACACTGTATTGGGTACGTTCCACGGCAAATGGAAAATAGCCTTCGATCAATGCGTTATTTTCCTGATCGACTATAAGTGCTGTAGGAGCGTACATCGAACTGTATGATAAACGCTTTCAAGGGTTGCCTTTTCTGGGCCTATTATACAGGCTATAGAGTACCCCTGCAATGTTCAATGCATGTATGGAGGAAATCATCTATATTATATATATAATTTTTATTTCAGGATAGGAGAGAACCAGAAGGGCCCTGTCGCATTCTAAGATTTGAATGTAAATAAAAATAAAATAATCAATTTTCATGAAATAAAAAGTTCAGTTGATCAAAAGTGTGGGTTGATTCATAAGCATCATTTCGAATATACATGTAGGATAAAATACATGTAGCACCAATGCAGTTTTATTTTTTTGAACATTTAAGTGAAAAATAAAACTATTTAAAATTGACAACATAATGAAGAGGAGATCAAGCTCTACAATTAACACTATACCAATTAACTCACTACCCCCCTCCCCAATTGTGATAAAGCCCTTCTAGTTTTCAGCTGACATTGTGCCTTGAGTGAATGCAACAATATTAGTAATTACACATCAGTGAAAGTTATGAAAATTGGACAATCCATTCAAAAGTTATGCATCATTAAAACTTAAGTGCCACCATCGCTAGTTGAGAAGACTAGGTACAGTTTGTGATGTCACATATGGAACATAATATAACAAAAAATATTTACAGAGATTATCTCAAAATTCATTCTCTCAAGAAAAGTACACATTCATTTCTTTTTTGTGTTAAGGGAAATAATATTCCCACTGCTTTTAGAAAAAAAGGTAAAAAAAAGTCAATTAGTGAAAAGTGAAAATATGTTGAATTTTCTTTACATTCCCTGTATATCGTTGTCCAGTGACATCACAAAAGGCTGAAGTCTTCTCATTCAGCAATATAGCAGCACCATACCTTTAAAAAATTCATAACTTTTGTATGGATTGTCCAATTTCCTAAAAATATTAATTTTAAGGAATATGTTCTACTATTAAATGTTGCTGCATTTACTCAGTCCACATTCACTTTAGATTCCATTCTCCTTAATTCAGGAATGGTGACATTACAAGGGGGAATGACTTACAATTATTGTGAAATTAACAAAAAAGCACAAGTTTACAGGGTTTTCTTTTTCCCTCAAATAGCAGGGACAATACAACTGCTCATCTAATTTCCATAATCATGGTTTTGACCAGGGTCAGTCTTGTGAACGGTTTCTGGAAAAGAAATCACACTTTTATAACTTTCTTAATTTTGTTTTTGTCTCGTCAATGAAACTCTCATTATCATGACTGACCCTATTCTTTTTATTGCAGTACCTCGATCACAGTCACCCTAAACACATGGAGTTTCCCTTGATGAATTACTAGTTCTTTCTACACCAAACAGTGCCATTATGACAGAAGAGTGATAGAGCATCTTAATCTACTTAAGAAGTGTTTGTTTGATTTTTAGATTAGAAAAAGCATGTTCTAATTGGATGTAAAATTTGAGCAGAAACACTTCAATAGAATGGAATGGAATGGAATGGAATAGCTAGTATACAAATAATGAATGTTTATAAATGCAATGTACAGAATATTTCATGAGGTGAAAGATGAAATGATCCAGTGATGTCACTGGATCAAACATTTCATCTTTCACCGAATGAAATATTCCGTCCATTGCACGAATGAAAAACATTTATTTGTTTTATATAACGCTAAGATAGATCCTTGTCATTTGATGTTTCAGTACTTTAGAAACGAGAGAATCTGAGATCGCGGGCGTGCTCACTGAGCGCTTTACGCTAGCTTGCTGTCGCATACACACACTGCAAATGTAAGCGTTTTACATGCGTAGTGTGTCGACGGGCTCTCAGCGAGCGTGCAATGGAGCAAATCGTATGGATCCAAAATTGCACGGTAAATGGAGCCACAATTGCACGGATGATGACATCATAGTGAAATGGGCCGAATGATCAATGTCAAACAACCAATCAAATGACAAGGATCTCTTCAAGCGTTATATAAAATAGAGTGGAATGGAATGGAATGGAATGGAATGGAATGGAATGGAATGGAATGGAATGGAATGAATGGAATTGGAGTGGAATAGAATGGAAAAGAATGGAATGGAATGGAATGGAATAGAATAGAATGGAACAGAATTCTAAAAGACATCACAACACTGCACTGTTATCAATGTAAATGACACACACATTTGGCTCATGTAAAGGATATGGTAATATTGTCACTTGCTTTCCTGTGAAGGAGGTATTTCAGTAGAACTGAACACATTGAAGATAAAACACTCATACAACACATATACACACACACACACACACACACACACACATATATATATATATATATATATATATATATATATATATATATATATATATATATATATATATATTCATATATATTAGTGGCTCACAACAGTAGTAATTATTCAGGACACTCATGAAAGACAATGTTTGAATTAATTTTTGCCCATAGGGCTTTGTCAAGTTGATTAACTGCACAAATTAATTAATCAACATGACTTTGCAGTGGAATTAGCTAATTCTGATTTACTTGAAAAAGCTAAAAATCATCAATGTCTGCAATTTTGGTGTTCCATAATCAATTAAAAAAAAATCATATACCAGACTTGGCCAGAAAAAGAGAGACCTCCTTTTGAGTGCCCCAATGATATACGGTAGGCTCAAGGATGTCTTTTATGTTAAGATTATGATGTCATGACTGCTAGCCCCACCAGGCTTTTACACCAAGCAGGTCAATGTAAATGACAGAAACAATTTGACTCATTTTTATAAAGACATGGTACTTTGTCACCTGCTTTACAATTCCTATTGATAAAGAGTAAGACAAAATTGACTGAACAACCTTTAGCTTTACTATTTAAGGCTTTTTTTTTTTTCAATATAACACATTGAACATAAATTATTCAAACAACACACACACACACACATATATATATATATACATATATATATGTATGTATGTATATACATGTATAATGGATGTATATATAAAGAATTAAGAAATAAACTGGTAATGCATTTTTTCCCAATAAAGAATGAATTTATTCGACTCGAATAAACTCATTACTAGTAAAAAAAAATGCATTACCAGTTTATTTCTTCATTTCTTTGTGGAGTCAATACATGAATTCTCAACATATATATATATATATATATATATATATATATATATACATATATGTATATATATGTATATATATGTAGGCCTATATAAATATATATATATATATATATATATATATATATATATATATATATATATATGTATATATATGTAGACCTATATATATATATATGTATATATACATAATATCTCATCTCTGTGCTGAGATTTTCATGCATTTCGCGCAATCAGAAACTAGCGTTAAAATAAAAGCATGCGAATATTTTTTCATGTCTTGATACCACGGAATTAAATTATCTGGCCAAGCGCAAAAAATCAGTCGCGCGAAAATATCCACTTTTACAGTATCTAGCCATATCGTGACCAATGCCCATCTGGATGAGCGATTTGGTCTAATTTTTTTTCTCTGTCTTCACTGCTTGGAGGTATCCCGATAACAGAGAAGTCCGGATAAGAGAGTGCCGAGTAATACTAGTAGAGGTTGGACTGTACGTATTATATACACACGCACACAGTCGTTATTTTGCATTATTGCCCCAGAGCAAAGATGGAATTCTGAATTTGTCGGAATGCCTTTTTGCTATTATATCTGATGATTTTTCCTTTTTTAAGGTTGGGTATTATTGAGGGTAATTCTGCACAATGAACATTCCATGCCTCAATTAATCCAAGTGAAAAGACAGGGCAACAAAAATCATCAATATCTGCAATTTTGGTGTTCCATAATCAATAAAAGAGAAGTGATATAACAGACTCAGCCAGACAGAGAGAGAGACCTCCTTTTGAGTGCCCCAATGATATACATAGATGTAAGCTCAAGGATGTCTTTCATGTTAAGATTATGATGTCATGACTGCTATCCACACCAGTCTTTTACACCAGACTTGTGTAGAAATCTGCCTCATATTATGCTAGTCACAAACCGAAGGGATGAATAATTATGCAGAGCCTGATGTAAGACTTCCTTTGAGGCAAGGGAGAGATCTATAATTGTCACGTAATCACCCCACAGACCGAGTCCTGTGGTCATTCATCTAACTCCGCGCCCGAGCCTAAAGATTGAACTCCCGTCTCTCCCCTCCGAAGTGGAAACCAATTCGTCTTGATCCTCATGAATATTCCAGCAACCATGCAGTCCGAGAAAGAAAACTAGGACTTAGAATGCGACACTTGGCGCTTTATAGCCTATGGTTCCGTCGATGGATGAGAACAATAGAAAATGACATGCTAGATCGCGCCAGGGAGTTGGAGGATTTTGTGGATTTTAGACGGAAGGGGGGAGGGGCCGGGTAGGCTTTGAAACATGAACAGAAGACTTCTGTTGAAATCCTGAACACTCCAACTTCATGTATTAATGACATCAGTTTATGTCTGGGGAGAAAAAGTTTTCTGCTATTATCTTTTTTTTTTTTTTTTTCTTTTTTTTACTTTCATTCACCATCATTGTCTTTTCCTGTAAAGTTTTCCAGATGTTTTCCATATGTTGATGTCATGGTGTTACATTGCTTGCGTTGATTTCATTACCCTGTGTTAGATATGAGTCTTACAGTCATAACTCTATTGTTTAAGTTGATACCTACTTACATTTGGGTTTGCAATATGTCTGTTTTCACTTTCTGCAATTTACATAAACCATGAAACATACAACCATACAAAATTCCATGTAACATGTGCTCAGGCATGCTTTTAAGAGGAATTTCAAAGCTCTGTATCCTGATATCAAGCACTTTAAAAAAAATGCTACACTTGTAACACGTGTTACCATAATGTGCACTGTACCATTCGTCTTTAAAAAAAAAAAAAAAAAGAGAGCAGAAAATATAACATAGACTTTAACAGTAATATGCAGAGATAGTGTTTGTGGTTTAACACTTAATCATATTTAATGGCTAGATTAATTTATACAATTTTAACATGAACACATTTCAATGTACAATGTCATCACATATATCTGAATTCACAGTAACAAGAACAAAACAATAAAACAAGCAAATAAAACATACAGTCATTATCTTAGACTCTGATCTGATGTAAAAATATTTTACAGTAATTTCCACAGTTTAAATATCATGATGTTCAACGTTTTAAGCGTCATGCATGTACTGTCTTATTTCACGACTGTTTAACATTCAGTTCTGGCTTGTGTCCACTGATAACAAATCCCTTGATATATCCATATTTGTCCTGTATATAAATATGCTAACTGCTGGCGACAATATCATGGAATACAATGATTCACAAAATATTTACATCATGTACACCTGATAAGACCATAGAATCAGACAAAGAATTCTTTTCTTATGGGGTTCTATGCCTCAATACCATGACCATGCACACATATAAGTGGGAAAACCATCTCCATTGGAAAACAATGCTACAAAATAATAAAAACCCAGCAACAATGGATTGCCTTCTGCTAGTCAGTGTGATTTCGAATCAAAAAGATGTATGGTTACTGTACTTGACCTTGACCTTAACCGACCAGCTGATCAGAAACAAGAAGCTTTCTGAAGTTAGTGAGAGAGAATCCATGCAGCAAACTCTTGATGTTACTGACACATCTCCATCATGTTTTGCAGACCATTCAAACTTCTAACCTTGATCTATGGGTTTAAGAACATACCCCACATCGAACAGGTGGCTTGCCTCATTACACAGCAACATTGGGATACAAAGTTTGATGAGTTGCCATAAAACTTCTTATCTATTGCAATGAGTGTGCCATTTCAGAATGTGTGCATGAACGCTGTAACGTCCTGGTTAGAAAAAAAAATTAAAAAAATGAAATTTAAGACTAGGTTCTACAGATCACAACAACAAGGCAATGCTTTTGTAGTTGAGGTTTCCAAGACGTCTTTGAAATGCCACCGTAATGCTTCTTTAGAAGTCAGTGCCTTATTTGCATATCACTCTGGGGCATCCGAAATGAAAGAGGTACACTCCAAGCAGCTTTAACTGGTGGCTTATTGGACAAAAATATTGCTTCTCTACATCCATAATCAGAGTGTGGTATTCACTTGAGATTCAAGTCGTTTCTTTATCCTTGGGCTACGTGATGAGCTTCTTCGACCTTAATTAAAACAAAATCATGTTTCGTCATTTCTCACTGCCTGAAGTGTAAAAGAAGGCATTCCTTTTATTCCCTTTTTTTTTCACCATTAACAGAGAAGTGAAAAAACGAATTTGGATGATTGCAAAATCATCTACAATTTGATCTGTAATAGGCAGAGGGGATTTCATCCTACATATGAATCCAACAGAGCTAGGGGAGAAGGGATTTCGTATGAATATAAAAGGGCTTTAACCTGATGTACATGTATACTTTTTGCAACAACCATGCAAACTGCAATTATCTTTTTGAAACACATTTTCTGCTGCAGTGCTCCTGTTCATGCGCAAATTATAAACATTTAGAGTGCAATTGCAACTCCTCAGTACCAATGAACAAGGAAAAAAAAAAAAGAGAAGAAAGCATTGCTTAATGCTAGGTTTTTTTTTTCACAGTATTGTGCCCGAATACAACAACAAATATACATTCATGTCAGATTTCGTAATCCTCACCTACTTTGCACACATGATTGTGACCACACATAATGCCCTATCTCAGTATCCAGTTTTAATTCCTGTTCTGAGAAGAAATCTACAATGCAGGATGTCCTTCAAAGCATGTTGCTTGTAGGAGGGACAAATGCAAAGAAAAAAAAAATATCAGTGAATCCTAAATAAACTTCATCAATCATCAATCTGCGACTCTCTTCCAATTTCTGTAGGACAGGTATTAATTTGGATAAGTGTGTGGCACATTGCAATATTTACCTCTAATTTTAAATCAAAACTCAATTGTCAAATGGATGAGATGTTGAGAAAAAATATGCATTCCTTCTGACAGCATCAATTCCTCTTGTACATTTTACTCAAGCAAATGATGTCCTTGGTGGGAGTGAAAAATATCAAGGGGTGCAAACGTCACAGCAACAATGTACTGGACACAAAAGATTGATCATCCATTACAATTGTACACATTTATATGTCTATTCATTTCCGATGCGGGTGGGATGGGAGCTGGCCAGGCCCCCATGTCATGGCGACTTCAATTAAACATATAACAGGAGGAGTCTTAGAATTTTACAATCTATCGAGTACAGGAGCCAATGGATGTGTGCACCTGGCTATACTACCACTTCCCTGCAGAGGGTAATAGAATTTCTAGCTCATTACTTTTCAAATTTGCTGATATTGCATATCTTTGAATATTCATGTGCTATTTTCTCAAATGTCAAACAAACAAACAAGCAAAATGCCTGAATTTGCTTTTCACGACTTTCGAAGGTCAGTACCTGCAAAACTTTACATCAATGTTAATAATAATACATATTGGCAATGCAAACATGAAATCAATCCACCTCCACTAATCACATGGCATATGCAGGGCTCCACACTAACTTTTATTTTTGGTGGCCCAAAGGCAAACATCCGTCCTTTTTTGGTGGCCCGATCAGGCCACCAAAGTCTTCATTTCTGAAATTTTGGTGGCCCGATGTGCGTTTTTGGTGGCCCTGGGCCACCGGGCCACCGTTAGTGTCGAGCCCTGGCATATGAATCAATTTTTCTTTTTATTCACGTGCAATTTGTTTTGAATGATGATAATAGCAATGAAACATTTATAGAAATTGATTTATTTCTCAATTGCCTTGCATTATTACTCCAGAATCACTGGATACAATTGCTCCCTGAATTTACATCCACAGCATAATACAAATTCAATGATGTTATATGGCCAAAACCAAAGGGAATTCCCCCTTAAAAGATAAAATTGGCAGAGTTAGGCCAATTCTTGCTAAGCCATGGGTGTGTCGCATGCATGTCAGAGAGAACTTTCATGTGGCAGTATGCACAATTTTTGCACCCAGTAGTTCCAGGAACTGATCTCTTCTGTCATTTCCAAAATAGGAAAAAAAAAATATTGTGTCTAGAGATTCATATGGTGTCAACTACTTGGTGTAATTATATCAAATGTCAAATTCTGGCAAAATCTGTAGAGCTGAAAAAAAATATCTTTGCCAATACACCTATTACCATTCATCATTAATGTGTCATGCACTTTGGTATACTTGGGGAAGATATTTCACAAGCAGTTACATTTATCACCCCCTCCACATTCCCAATGTGACTGTCACATACCCCATGACAATCTAACACAAACAAGGGATTAGCAGGATTAGCATGATCTGTGCTTAATCTTCTTCTTAGACAGTTACTCTGTAATATCTGCGCTAATCAGTGTAGTTTGAAACAAAAACCACAGGATGAACCACCTAGCCAACAGAAAACAGCGCAGTTACGCAGAGACTGCACCCAAAGCATCTCTTAAAATGGGAGATTCTCCCGTCTGGACCCCCTAGCAAACTGGAGACTCCCAATCGCACAAACATGTGCACAATATTACGTGTGCTTAGCACGGAGTCCCTCAAGGCTAGGGTCCAGCTGTCGGATCAAAGATGCTCTCTGGAGCTATCTCAGCCTTACTTTTGAACATGTATAACATGAGTAGACTTCAGCAGGAGAAAGTTAAATCTTAAGCAGGAGATAACGCATCTTAAAAAGGGGAGACACGCAGCTAGTGCATGTTAAATTCAAAATCTAGTGGGAGAGCAAGAGATTTTGCACAAAAAAAAATGCCTCAAAGTGGGAGAGTTGGAGTACCCTGTTACAGTAACCAAATTCTAATCTTCCATTGGTCTTTCTATGGCACATTCATTTACTTTAGCAGATTTAAGCCACTACCACAAGCAAACACACAAAAAAAAAAGTGTTCAAAAAAAAAATCCATACTCGTTGATAAGTATTTCTTGTGGCCTTAAGTGTGGATGGCACACTTTGTAGAGACATACACATAAGAGAATTATATTCACCGATCATGCTACAAGAATGTACCGAAAGTAGCTAATTGGTGCTCCACAATAGGAAGCAAAAGAAAAAACCTGCACACAGGTGTGAATTGGCGGTATTGGCAATCTGTTGTTAGGTGTAATGGCACCCATATCTGCACTAGCAGCACAGAAATCAGTCCTGCTGGCATTTGAAGTTACACTACAGAGATGAACACAAAACCTGTGCACCAAAGTATTCATTTCATTGCATGACAAGACTGGCTTTCCTCCTATTTGTTTACTCATGTTGCCACCTGCTGAGGATTTACATGGGAGGTTACTCCTTGTGTCAAGTGGTCAATTTGGCATTGATAGTTTGATAACACTGATGGGATGGACAAATTTTCCTCTTAAAAAAAAAATAACTTAATGGCAAGACTGGAAAAAAAAATACTCGAATGCACATTAGCACACAAGGCTAGACAAATACAGGCAAGTTGAATGCTGTATGGTGTTACATCAGACTCATTACCGTACATTATGCATGGACAAGACATGTTCACATGATGGGAGATGAATAAACCCATATGTGTAACTATACCAGAATCCACTTATTACACACTGATATCGAACAGTAAACATGAAACATGGCTATAAAATTTGGAACTGCGATCACTCGGGAGGGGGAAAGCTCCATTTTCTTTTTCTTCTGGAGTTGAGGCCTGCTCAACTAAACAAGAACTATTAAAAACTTTTAAAATATTACAGAGATGTGAGGTCAGTTTGAAGATGATTCAGTCAAACACCTCAAACCTAATAGACTGATGAACGACGAGAAAGCTATTCCAGCCCTTCCCCCCCCCCCAAATAAAGAAGCCCACACAATAAAAACAGTAAATGAATATAAATCCTGACATCGTGACAGGAACACAACTCAATGAAATGTTGTGCACAAACATGTATAAATTTCATGACTACATCCGTCTAACTCACACTTCCAGTGCAGAATTTATGATAATGGATAATAATAATCCATTTGTTATGTTTTGGTAGTTGCATTCTATCAATGGCTGACAATGACAAAATAGAATATAACTAAACACGAGTGCTACATGATATTTGTGCGGTTGATATACATTTCAGGATTCTAGAGTAGAAAATACAGAAAAAAAATGGAAACACAAAGAATTTGAACTTTAGCACAGACACAACTATGAAAAAAAAAATACTGATATGATTATCTTACCCAGTAATACTGGTCTTTAAATAAATACATGAGCAGTTTTACTGCTGCTTATAAAAAGTCAAGGTTTGTACATTTAAGATTCCATTACAGCTATGGCACCTAGAGAAATGCAATATTAAAGAATATATACATCATTGCATCAAAATCAACAGCTTTACAACCGAGGAGGAAAACATTCAGCAAAATACAAGAAACATGACGCATACCATTAACTGAGCATGCACTTATCAACTTGGAACATACACTGTTGAGAAGACTTGTTCATGTTTGTTGTCAGAATACATGTACTAGTATCTAAGATGCTTATCAAACAAAGAAGTTATCCCCTTCACTTCTGACAGGGTTGACGTAGTTGGCTTGACCTTGTTCTGGTTGTACACACAAAATATTCCGCAAAGGTTTGCAGTCGTAGCACATATTGCAATACTAATCCTTTCCCCTCTCCTGCAAAATTAGTATCAATCCTGAACCAGAGAGGGATTTGGGATACCAGTCTGTCACTGATGTATTCCTGGTTTGTAACTGTGCTTCTTCATAAAAAGATCATACGTTACAAGCATTCTTTATGGATCTTTACATTCACAAGGATGATAAAGAGTATCACATAAGCTCTGCTTTCTTGGGTGCCTCATGCACAACAGTCACAGCTTGTCAATGTGCCTTTGTAACCATCTTTTGTTATTGGGACCACTGTTAACTGTTAAGGGCTTCATAGTGAGATTTGAAAACTGCTAAGTGTTACTTGCAATTCAGTACAATTCAAACTTCATGTAACAAATTTCAGATCACGATGGGCAATACATAAGTGCAAGCTTTTTTTTTTAAATTCTGAAAAAGAAAAAAAAAATGTTACTCTCAAGCATTTATTTCCTCCTCAGCTAAGGAGTTTATAGGGTACGCATATCCCCAAAGTGGAATACACTCTAAGGAGCAGGTATTTGACTGAAGGCAGTGACACAAATGCAGAAAGTTGTAGGAAATTTGATAAAAATCTGAGAAATTATAACTTTGGTAGACACACTGAACTTAAATTTTAAAAGAGTTATCACCTGTGTTGGTATCTAGCTTGATGCCATCAAATATTTCCAATAATTTGTTGTTGCTTTGCTCTTGCTTTTATTTCTGTATAAATTCAAGATTGACACATAAGGTGTCATCATATTCACCAGAATTTGCTCAAAGTTTGTTTTTATTTTATTATTATTTTTTTTTTGTTATTGATATCTTGCTAAGTTTTGCTGCATTGTTTTCTCAGAGTAACTTTCTCCTTGCAGTAAATTGTTCTTCTGCTTCTGTGTTACTAATTCCAACAGCAACAATACCACTGCTAAGAACAACAACAAAAATCTATTTCTGGTCAACAAGTCTAAAACAATATGCCCATGCTGGCTAGCCTGCTACAACCTGTATAATAATGCACTGAACTAGAATGTACCAGTGCAATGCAATATTGCATGTCCTTGCTTGTGCTGGTTGTAAAACTGATCTTATATATTTTCCACTTGTCATTGACAATGTCAAGATGTACAGGTAGAATATATACCTCCTCAAAGCTGTCAATGTCAAGATTTCTATGGCAATTAAGGAAGTGAAGGTTGTTTTTCAAATCTGAATGTGTACCTTGGGAGACCCTGAAAGAACGATCATATGACATTATCCAGTTGTCAATGTTTTCTATGTCACTTTTTACAGAGAATTCTAACTCTGACAAACTGGTATAATTATGAGCAGGAGGCACTAATGCAATCAATTTTTGCCCAAGGTTAAGCCTAGCAATGTAATAAAAGCTGGTTAAAAAGAAAAAGAAAAGGGGGATACAGCACATAAGAGAATGATTGGGACTTCATTGATAATCAGAAAGCCAGATTCATCCAAATGTTCAGTCAGGAGGAACACGTTCAAAGAGGTACCATTAACATTACTCTTGACATTGAGGAACAGCAAATATATTTTTGATGTATGTGGGGTCAAAGTGGAATCCCTAAGAGGATGAGATACTGGTGCCTAAGTTTTGAAATATCATAAAATGTAAAATGCCAAATGAAAGGTTAAGCAAGGACTGAGAGGGACATATATCTTCTTCAGCATAATTATATCTATCCAAGCAGTAATTCTTTTATACATTTAAATAAATCAAAGGAAAATATTGTAGGTCTTTGAGGTATAAACAAACTCAAATTATTTTTTCTCAACTATCAATACAGATATGAATGTTTCTGTCTGCAGAATTTAGAAAGAAGCTTATTCTTGAAAAGATACTTTCTTATACAAAAAAAAAAGGGATTTACTTGTTCCAAATTTTGCTCAAATAAATATTGCGAGTTGGTAGCTTCCTGAGTACACCCTTTGTCACATTTTCTTCTGGGTTCCAGATTTGGGTTTCCACAAAGGTAACAGGGTGACAATATCTCACATCAAAAGAAATAAGCCTCAGAAAAATGAATCAATGAGGCAAGAACCAAGAACCAAAGAAATACCAATACCTGTGTACCCTGGGAGCCCACAAAAAAAAAAAAAAAAAAAAAAAAAAAAAATCCTACATGAATGAAGTTCTGACGTATGCTGTCGACTGATTAAAAAGAGTCAATCTTTACAATTTTTCTTCACGCCTGAAATATCATGATATCCTCCAGAGCAACCTTCGATACAAAGCTGGGATGTAATGTGCTGTGTTATTTGATCAACTTTCTAAATGCCTCATGATGTTTTTGTTTTTAATCAAACTGTTCCATTTGGAAAGCTTGGTTAGGCATTATATGTAAATCATCCTTTGATAAATCATATTTCAGAGGCATATTTCACAAAATCACAATGACACTAAACAACTGTTTCTTCTGCAGGCTACCAAAATAATTATTTTTAAGCGGGGGGAATGGCATGTGAGTGAGATTAAGTTCTGTTTCTTCTGTCATGAAAAGCACTTTATCAGTGTTAATATATAGTACATGTTTTAAACTAAAAGAGATTTTACAGTCCCTACCTTCACATACACAAAACAATGTAGATATGAAATGAATGCTTGCAATGCTCGTATACACTGTTCCCCACATAATACACAAATTTCAAAGTGAGCCATGAAAATTGAAGGGCAGCCTGCATCTGATCATTATATGAAAATGGGAACCGAAAATGTCAATGTGTTTGTGTCATGTGCAGTGAAGATGGCAATAAGACCTCTCATGTTCCATTCACCATCTTGTTCATTTCTTCAAGAGGGTTGGTGAGGATTGCTTCACTGCTGGGGAGGAGAGGCGTGTAGAGCTCGGGTCGCTTCCTGGCACACAGTGCCTTGAAGGGGACAGAGAGCTTGTTGACTTTGACTGGAATGTGCCGAGAGGAATTGCTGTTCACCATAGTCTTATTCACCAGCCTGTTGATTGCGTCCAGCGGATTGCCGTCACTGGCAGAGGTGGTGGGGAATACTGATGGCATGGGGTAGGAAGTGGCTCTGACTGGACTCAGGTTAGACTCTGGGGTCCTGGGCCTATCGCTCTTTGGGGCCGATGGTGACCTCTCAGGTGAGGTCATGCTTTCATTGTTCAGTGCACCAGGCACTGTTTGACTGGTGGGAGTCTTACTCTTCCTGCCATCTCTGTCTAGTTCCTCTGGTTTGCTGTCTGCCACTTCCGTCTTGACTCGATGTATCTGGCCATGCTCAGAGCTCACGGCAAAGCTATTGGTAAGAATACTCGATCTCCTGGGTGCACAGATGACTCCATCTCTCTGTTGTTTGGGACACGGTGTGGGACTCTCCGCCGGAGTTATCTTGTGATGCATGAACCCTCCAAGCTGCCCGCTCCTGTACTTGAAGTAGCTGGAACGGGAGCTCTTCAAGGCTGAAATCCCTCTGTTGGTAAATGACTGTAGATCAGCCAGGGCATTGGAACAGGAAAAGTCTGACTGGGTATCTACAAACAAGTGGCTGGTCTGCAATGTTTGCGAAGGAGAGCTACATCTGACTTCTCCTGGAGCATGGTTGCCATTTGAAAGCAGGGGCTGGGCATGCCTGCTCTCTGTTTCTGAATTGCTTGGCTCCGGTGATGTCACCTCCATCTTTATTCGAGAAGAGTAAAACTGGCTGCCATTGCTTGGACCTTGCTTGGGAGAGGCCCTATCAGAGTCTCCATTCCTTGCCGTCTCAGAAGATTTACTCTGACTTGACGTGTCATGAGAGGAAGAATATTCCTTAGCTGGCAAGCTAGCACCATTGTGTTCACTGCAGTGTTCAGCACCCTTGATATCCTTGCTCATCTCAGGGGATGCCCTCTCTGCAGTCCTATTGTCCTTTCTCACTGTGCCAGCAGAAGGGCTCATCATCTTGCATGTGTCCACCTCATAGCTGTTGTCCTCCTGCTCCTGTTTAAGAGGACGCCCATTGACGAGAGGGATTTGATGCGAGTTGCACAATGACGTTCCTTCTGACGATCCAGTGTTTTCAGAAAACTGTGGCACAGAACTTCTTCCATATTCCAGTTCCCTACTGATAGTAGCTAGGGGTTTGGGAGATGTACTGATTAGGGACTGTTTCTCATGTACCCTGACGGCACAGGGAGATTGGGATGCTGACTCATCAGATTCAGGTGACAAGGAGTCCATACTACAGTCATCATCCTCCCCTTGAGATGTCATTTGAGAATCACTATCTCCTCCACACTGCTGCTTGTCCAGTATGCTGTACGATTTTTCATTTTTAAAGCCATTTCTGCAGTAGGCAGTAGGTTCCATCTCACATTCTGAATTTGGAGCCTGCTCCGAAGTAGACCCCTTGGTGTTATCACTGCTGGATCTTATTACAGGTGTGGCCTTTGGAGAGTTGTCTGCACTTGAGTGAGTTATGATTTGAGGTGATTCTTTGAGATGTGGGGAGACACTCTTTCTTGAAAGAGACGACTGTGCCTCCTTCGCAATCAAGGCTAGGTGCTCGGATGCTCGAATCCTTTTCTTCCAGTGAGGAGCATGAGGAGACCCTCTTTTCTCTTGGTCAGCATGGGCAGTGATGTTTTTCTGTACAGAATTTGTGCTACACATAGGAGTAGACTTTTCAGAGTTCCTCTTTGTGTCACAGCCATGGCCATCACAGCTATCACTGGCTGGGTCTGCTTCTTTTGGCATAGACTCTTTGAGCTCACAATCTTCAGAACTTCGCTTTTCACATTTTGAGTCACCTCCATCTGTCTCTTGGTCATCAGTTACTGATGACGTCTGCAGTTTAGGAATGCCAGAATGCTCTCCTTTGGAATAATCTGCTGAGGTGGTCTGAGCTAGCCTCTCTGCGAGGGCAGGCTCTTCATGAGGAGTACTGTGGCGCAATTTCTTGATATCCAGGCTGCTGTCATCTTTCTCTGCTGTTCCAGAAATCTTTTCTTGAATGGCTCTCTTGAGGTAAGAGCGTGTCACAAGCTTCTCAATAGCTTCTGCCATGGTAAATTTCAGCTCCCTGAAATGATCCCCGCTACCTGTGGTAGATTTGTCGCGTTCATTGTCAGGTTCCCTTGAGGATGACATTGCTGTAGCTGTAGCTGGCGTTGTAGCTGGAGTCACAAGGGAATCAAGAGGCTTTTGCTGTTGGTTGTAGATTAAGGAACAAGGATCCGGCAGTGGAGCTAATGCTGGTGGTACATACACCACTGTTGATGCAGGTTTTGATGGCAATGAAGACATATTCTTGATCCTAGGTTTAGTGCTCTCTTTCTTCTGCCTGGCCCAGCTCTTGGTGTTACTGCTGAAGGCAGCTGGACTGAAATTTAGCTCTTTAGCAGTCTCAACCATGCTTGCCAAGTTTCCCAGTGGATTTCCTCCCAGTGAAGCAGTGTTGACTCTTGATCCTGTCGGCAAGACAACATCAAGTTCATCTGGATTGATGTATTTGCTTGAACACTCCACTCTGGTTTTTGGAAGGCTAACACTTTCCACATCAGCTACTGATGGGTACTGTTCAGAGAGAATTCCAATTGCATTGGCCCAGTTTGACAACCTCTCTATGGCAGGTAATGCTTCCTCTGGAGTTGATACAAGGGGATCCCTAATATGTGATTCTGAACTAGAGCAACTGTCCTTGTCATGATGCACTGGTTTTAAATGCTCTTTATCAGTCTTCTTCACCTTTCCATTGTGGCGGCGGTGGTCTGAATCTCCCAACTTCAGCTGTCGCAGACGGTGTTTCTCGGCCTTGTCTCTGCGCTTCTCATGACGATGCTTTTTGTGCTTGCGATGGTGATGGTGGTGATGGTGGTGGTGATGATGATGGTGCAAATGATACCGATGCTTTCCTTTCTTCTTGCCTCCTTTCAATGTGCCATTCACAGGATGCTTTGGTTTGCACGAATTCCTTGAAAGCTTTTGATGCTTGGCGAGGCTTCGACAATGATTGAACTCCTTGCCACACCTGTGGCACTTTACTTTTAGGTCACCAGAATGTAGCATTTTCCTGTGGCCTTCTGAAACTGACTGGACAGTGCCAGCTTTCTGGTTCAGCTCCTTTTCTGAAGAACTATGCTGTTTGATGACTGAGGAATCTCCAGGCAGCCTTTGAATAATCTGTGAAGTGAGTGCTGCTTTGTGGTCTAAGGCAAAGCCTGGGACCATGTACGCATTGGCATTAAACATTGGAAACAGCATTCCGCTTGGAGAGAGCTTAGAGTTGAGACTAGGACCATCTGAAGATGAATTGTGAACAGTCTCATCTTCATTGTCGCTCTGACTTCGAAACAGGTCTCTGCTCATCACAACTTTTGCTGCATCATCTGATCCAGACTGGCCAAGAACTGTGCTGTAGTGGTTGCTCTGCATCATATGAAATGTCAGCTCTTCCAAGTTTGAAAATGGTGCTTCACAGACAACGCACTTCATCACCAACTTGCGAGATTTCTCATCTTGAAAGTCAATAGCCTCAGTTGTGTAGTGTTTGCGCACCCTTGAGAGATGTTTGTCATGACCAGTGGTTGTTAGGTGTACAGTGTAACGTAAGTAGTTTTCAAAAGAATGATTGCACGTAGGACATTTGTAGTTTGTGATGGCTGCTTTGGAACTAACGGAGTTGATCTTCAGTTTCTGTTGGGTTGACTGGACATCAGAGGATTTCCTTATCACACTCCTGTCTTTCTGATCCAGCTTCCTATCAAGACTGCCTTTCCTGGAAGAACCAGTCCCATGTCTGGTTTGCAGCCGATGTTCTGGATTGGGGAAATTCTGGTTGTGGTCCAGTAAACGTCTGGTTGCTTCCGCATGCAGCAAATCTGACTCAACACTGTGAGGATCTCTGTAGTAGTGAACTGCTTTATGTGAAGCCCTGGAGAGTGTACGACTGGACTTTGCATGCAAGTGTTTTTCCTTAAGATCTGATGTTGTTTCCTTGGACTGCTTATGATGTTTCTTGAGGCATCTATTTTTCTGTCCAACGCGTAGGTCCAAAGCCTCTTCTTGGAGAATAGAAGTGCCTGGGAGAACTTCCCTCTGTTCTTTGTGGGCTAGGTTTGAGGCCAATCTGCTGGACCTGAGGCTAGCCTGGAGCTTACTTCCCAGGGTATGCTCCCTGTCCCCAGAGATTGGATCGAGGCGTCTACGGCAAGCATCCAGCTGTGAAGCTGCTATCAGGAAATTTTGGGAGTTGTACGACTCCTTCTTTGAAGACAGGAGAATACTCGTCCTCTGCATGGCCAACTCCGTGGCACGAAGGACAGGTTTGCCGATCCCAGTTGGGGGCTGCATGGCTTCGAGTCCAGCTAGGGGGGAGACTGTGGGTCCACTTTGGGCGTCACTGGTGTCAGGTTCCTCTCCAACAGGGGTGGTGTATTCGAGGAGCTTACTGCTCGGCATCAGGGAGGGTGGATGACTTGGGGAGCTCTCCTCATTCTCCGGGCTTTCTTCCAGCGGAGTTGGCTCCTCTTCACCAGTGTCATTGTCGCTGTCATATTCACCACTCTCAACTCCACTTGTGTGACACACTGCAAGAGTGAATAATGAAAGCAAATAAAAAAAGAATATTAGGACATGGTAAATCTGCAGACCATCAATTCATGAAAACATGAACATTGTTCTTACATTTCACCACTGATTACATGACAAGTAAGCAGAGTAATATGTGACATGTCTGACATAATCATTGCACTCTTCTTATCCAGTTTCTTATATTTTCTACAAAGATTTATATTACTCTCCTCATTCATAATACAATTCAAACTTCTGTGTATACTATAATTATATATCACAAATGTGAGTTTAATAAACACTTCAAAACCCATCCACAGTTTTGTGATTATATACACAACTCATCAAAATTATTGTAACATTATATAATCAAGAGACCCAGTCAGTCTAGTGCTCATCTGAGTATCGCCTTCAAAGCATTTATGCCGAATATGACCTAAGAAGAATATAGCAAGCTTGAGGGGCTTTAGGGGCCCTCGGGTGTGTGTGTGTTGGGGGGGGGGCATGGTGTCCATTTGTATAATTTATAATTTATCACACTGGTGATGATACCTCGCAAATTTTTAGAAAATTTGAACATGCATTTTCAGAAAGATCAAAATGTGAAAGGTAGCCCCGAGTTTGGTCCCAGCCCAAAGGGCATCACAATTGGCTATGCCATAAACAAACTATAAAGTGTTCTTACTAAATCTATTTACTCACAGCATTTCCTAGAAGACTTTTTGGTTTTGTGTAAAGATTCTCTAATTTGTGGTTCTTGGGGTCCCCTTGGGGTGGGGTGAGGGGCACAGTGCCCATTTGTACAAGTATATATTCTAGCACCCTAGCGATAATTCCTGCCAAACTTGGTGACAAATTTGACCGTGCCTTTTGAAGACGAAGATGAAACTATGAAAAGTGGCCCCAAATTTGAACACCAAACAATTAATGATCGCAATATAGCTTACTTGAGCCCTTAGCTCAGATGAGCTAAAGAAAAAAGAAAACACTAATCTTCAATAATTGCAGGTCAAAATAGAAATAAATTTCCTGCATCACTAGTCCATAGTGCACATACAAGTATAGCACTATTGGGTATCACTGAACATCAGAATAAAAATAATGAATAAGTTGCATTATGTCATTTGCTGAAAGCCATCAGAATATCTACGAACTCATTCAGTTTGATATAATGATTGACAATTGGATATGTCTCTAGATATACTCCCACATTTATTATCTTGCGATTAATGAACCATTACAGTAGTTTTGCTTCCACAATGGCATTAAATTTGATCTATCAATATACCACACTCATGTAATTAACTTGTCATTCATTCATTTGCTTTGATATATTTTCCATGCATCCATTCTTCAGGGTTTGTTTGGTTTTTTTTTTTGACTCCCATTAGCCAATTAATTTTCTTTCTCCTATCAGCCGATACATCAATCAGTCATCCATGGCAAAGCAATGCCAGACAGGGGAGGGGAGGTGGGGGAGGGTTGGGTTGAGAACAAAATCCTCCTCCCAAAACGAAAGATGATGCCTGTGTGATGTAATTTGACTGCCTTGATGAGTGTGGTTATTACGCCGGTGCATTAATGTTTTAGGCTATCTCTCAGCGAGGGGATTAGGGTGGGGTGGGCTGGTTCTGAGGTGTCTTCTCCGTCCCAGTGGTCGGGTCGGGGGCACTGGAAGACAAGCGGTAAATTGGAATGTCAGTGCGGGATTACGACGTGAGAGGGACACGCAGATGAAGAAGTGAAGCATCGGGACGAATCTGACTGCCGCCAGTGTCAGAAAGAGTTGATGGATGGACGGGTCTTGCCATCAGAGTCAGCACAAATACGAAAATACATCCAGATTCCGCTTTGCGCGATGCAAAAACTCCCATTGCCGGCCGATGCTTGCGTTCAGGAATAATCCCAATTTTTCATCACATTTCATTATGACTACCTCAAAGATGTCTGGCTAATATATACACTATGCCATCACTTCAGTGAAGGATGACTTCAGGAAATCTGAAATTGTATATTTTTACCATCTTCTCCCTGCTCCAACGTCAAATTCTCTGACAGGTTAACTATGTGGTACAAATGAAGCTCCTTCAGCTTCATGTCATGACTCTTCAAGGATTGCTGGATGTCCTCAGTCGAATGGTTTGTAGTTTTTTTTTTTACATAAATGCAAAAAAGGTTAGTCTACTGATGGTGAAATTTTTGCAGATTTTATATTTTGTGAGTCAAATTTTCTGAATTGCCTTCAAACCTTGAATAAACAATGCACGGATATGAAAATGTGCAAAAGCAATGACACTCAAAAATATCATTAAAAGCCATGCAACTAGTAACTACCAGTACTGTAGGTCTTCCATACCATATGGGCCAAGATGTAGCAATATCTGGGGCATATCAACATGTTAATACAGAACTACAATCACCAAACACACTACTTGTTTATGTGTAGGGAATCATCAAGTGAAAACATTCAGCACTAAATTGTCACTTGCTACTCACTCTTGCTTATTTTGTGAAATGTGAAGTAACGATTACTAAATCCTGGCAACCACAAAATTAACAACATTGAAAAAATGTTTGACAAGTAGCAATTTGGTTCCTGAACCTAAATTCTTTTTGTCTTATTTTCAACCAACAACAGCAACAACATCTCATTTGTAACCACATTTGTGAAATGTATTTCTAAACATGTTTATAGTGTTGAACAGTTCAGACACTAATTGCTGACTGTAAATGATATTCCATGCAACAGCTGTGGCACAAATTCTTGATCTGTATAACAAACATGCAGCTCCCAAAAATGAGTGCATGCAAAGAGTGTGTACAAAATGTGAGCATATATCGTGTACATTGTATGCACTTCATACACATAACACATGATACAGGCTATGTCAAAAGAGTGTCACTGTTTGCCGCAGAAATGAATACAGGTTCAGGCTGAGCTCTGCCTACCAAAACATATTTTAGAGGTCAAACCATCCTCAGGACAAATGCTCCACCGAAATCAAACAAAAACTCAATTGGAAATCATCTCTGGCTCACTGTACTTGATTTGAGAATAGCAATGAAAAGAAATGCAAAGCCAGTTTCCTTAAGACACACTGATATAGCTGGAACAGTATAAAATATGAAGATTTTCAACTGAGTTTCTTTTTGCTATTTGAAAAGGCTCTCTGCTGACTATTGCACCAGTAAAGGGGAATCTGCTTTAACTGGCTTATGGGTCAAATAAATTATCATCATTACAAGTGTTCCATCTGTAATGGTTTCTTGTTCGTGTTTCTTCTCTATAAAGCATACTTGCCAACTCTACCGCATTTGGCGGTAGACTACCGCTTTTGAAAGATTTCATTAGCATTCAAGTTAGCGCTGCTCGCATAGGCATCCTGGATTCTACCGCTTTCTCAAATGAAAATGTTGGCAAGTATGATAAAGTAGTTTTGTATATTTTTTCTATAATGCTTTATTAATTGTAACATTTCAATGTATTGATATATCTGCGAAAAGACATGGAAAATAACAGCCACTGGCTGAAGCAAGCTCTCTTATTACATTTGAATTATGCTTAAAATGTATCAGAAACTCCTTAATAACATACATACATCTTAATGGTCACCTCTAGGAGTCCTGCATCTATATATTACCAGAAAGATCTCGACATGAGGTGTCTTGCAGGACACTCAGTGTACAAATATTGGAACGGTGGGCACTACAGAGATACTATACAGGTGAGACTGTATGTCTGTGACCAAGTCATGAAGAAAACCATTAGTTTGGCAAAACTGTATCATGGTAAAATATAGATTGAGGAGGACCCAGACCAGAATTAATGTGAAGGATGAAAATGCTTTGTATCAACTTGTGAGAGATCTTGACCAAGTATAATACAGTGGAAACAGGGAGAATAAAAGAAATGCTTCATAAGTGGCTGATTCACAGGGAAGACCAGGTTTATCAGAGGAGAGGGAAGGAAGAGGAAAGACCAAGTGATGTGTACTGTCTCTCTTCGCTCCTCCTCTTCAGCCAGATCCCTCCGATCATCTTCCTCTCTCCAATCACTTCATGGCCCACGTACAAAAACCTGTTATGGTGACCAAGCCTTCTCTTCCACTGCCCCCACCCTTTGGAATAAACTCTCTCTTCATATTCAGAATGCCTCATCTATTGAATCCTTTAAATTCTTCTCAAAACTCATCTGTTTAATCAGTTGTAATATTTTTTATTTCCTGGAGGCACACACTGTTAGTTATTAATTATTGTATCTCTGTATCACTTGCACAGCTGTATTTTTTTTCTTCTTCTTCTTGTTACTATTATTTTGGTTTTGCACTGTACTAATGTAATTGTGTTTTCAGTTTTCTTGTTTAAATAACACCAGTGCGCTTAGAGACACCCGTATAAAGTGTCATATAAATGCAATTATTGTTATCATTCTTATCATTACTATAATGATAATAATAATAATTAGATTATTATTATTATTATTATTATTATTATTATTATTATTATTATTATTATTATTATTATTATTATTATTATTATTATTATTATTATTATCATCATCATCATCATCATCATCATTATTATAATTACTATAATTATTATTATTATTATCATCATCATTACTATTATCATTATTATCATCATTATTACCATTATTATTACTGGTCACACTACCTGCTCATCCTAAATTGTTTGGGGAAAAGAAGATACAAGAACAGGCACTCAATAACTCCACGAACTTCAATACATTCAGCCATAGTGCCGTTCTTCATTGGTTATCTGTCAACATGAGTTTTCAGCTGGCCCCTAACAACAAAGGATTTCAGAAGTTTTGTAACCATCGTTGCAGTGAAGAACCAATATGCAATCCATACAGGCAACCATGAAAAGATAATGACTCTATAAATGCCTTCATATTCCGTGTGATGTAAGTATTACTAGCTTCTGTGTTGTTATTAATCGCAGGGGGACCTGCAGAGTCATTTTTTTTTTCTTTTCTTGTTTCTTTATTAAAGAATGAAGATAAAATATGGAATGAATGCTTCAGGAACACTCCCAAAAAGAGATCAGTTGCTTAAGATATATGCATGATTTCGCTGAATAGACTGATTTACGAACATATTCAAATTTCATGCATAACCCTTTAATAGTGGTAGTCGATGACAACCAGAAAGTTTGCCTGTGGGTTGCCCAACATAGCAACAACTCATATAGATGTCTGCAAATTTATTCATACCCCAATATTTTTTTATTTTTATTTCACTAATTTCTCATGAAATGATAGATTCGTAGTGGCACCCAGAAATAAGTTTGATACCTTACACTGTAACACTAAAAATCATTATATTTCTAGTTTCATCTCATTAGCATATAACATAGAAATTGCAAGGATATTCACTTTTAAGGCTTTCCAGACTTATCCAAACTTGGACAGAAGTCATCAATATTGATCACAAGCCAATTGCTTTTAGTTCAAGGCGCTTGGTTTCATCATGTCCCCAGTGAGAATCCTTACATTCCCCCCCCCCCCCATTAAAAAAATAATATTAATACTCAAATAATTAAGACCGCTAAAGATAGGGAAATCTCAATGTTTTTATCGTTATGCAAATATATGCAAATGAAGTTAAACCCAAATTTCTTACTGACACAAATTTTCATGAAAACAGTGATATGACCTGTTAGGACTTCCACTCATAGCATGAAAAGAGGTTAAAATTGCATTGCTGCAAACCTAAGAGTAGCATGTTTCTGTCACTGTTAAGATAAATGCAATTAACATGAACTCATATATCTCCAAATGTCCAAGACTACTACTGGACTTGCGGTTCATCTCCAGTCCCTATACGTTTCCATTCAAAGGAAGTGGGCATAACACATTACAAAAAGTCTACACGCAAACGGTGACAAACAGATAATGAGCTATGACGTAGATCCGTCATTTGCATTACCACCTATCACAGTGGGTTGAGCGTTAAAGAATGATACATATTCACGATGCAATCACGCGCCGCAAATGCTACGTTGAGCTAATGTATTGATGAAATCTAAATAGTAAAAGATGCACGCACCTATTGTCACGTCATAAATTTGCATACGCGCTAAGTCACGACCACATGTTGACCCGATGCGACCTCGTAAGGCCAATGACATTTAGCCAATCAGCGTAGCATATTCAAGTGAGAAGCACGCAATTGCTTTGGTGTATGAACATATTGGTGGATTATTCACTTGGGGCTAAACTGACATGGTTTATGAATATTGAAAAGGTATATGACGAAGTTTCACAAAATTCCTCCAAACTCAGTATGAACACACGTGAGTATTTGCTGCAACTTACTAGGCAGGTGCATTGTACAAATACAACAGGTATGGCAGTAAAATAACCCTTCCAAAATGGCCCTCAGGCTCACACTTGGCACACCGCGCCGTCAATGTAAAACTGCGTGTTGTCGTAGAGCTGACTGCATTTGAATGAGAAATGACACCCAATTTTCAACTCGAAAGGTACCGATGTGAAATTTTCACAAAACTCTACAAATGAGGTATGTAGAGCAAGCTTGAAATCTAGATTTTCATAAAAACCAGGTGCATTTAAGCAAAAAGACATATTCTGGGAGGTTTGAGTTCGTAAAATCGAGAGTCTGTGTAAATGTCCTATACCTGATTGTGCGCTCTGCGCGGTGCATTTAAAAACGCATGTTTCCTATGGAGGATGTCACCGCACTTTTTGTAATGAGGCTGTAAGAGAGTTGTCAGAACACAACAAAACAACTCAAAGCTCAAGCGTCTGTCTTTTCTATTCTGTGCAGATCACTGAACGCATCCCTGTCTTCTACCAATTATTTTGGCTCATTTTCTAACAAGATACTTGACATCTGGAAATCCATTACTATCACTTATTCAGGTAACAGTAGATGTGCACGTCAAGGGCTCACCTGAGCAGTGCACTTTGCTTTCATGGCACTCCAAGAAGGCAAACAATATTTAAATCTTTGGGTACTTTGACCCTACTCTATCCCCCACTACCCCCAGGGCACCACCACCATTATTTCGTCTTGACCATGAGCACCAACCCACTTGACAATTCATGCCAAGTTTGGTCAAAATCATGCCACCATATTTTCATTTTCAAGAAGACAATGAGAATGTAACAAACTATGTAAATTGGCCAATGGGGGAGGGGGTATTTTGGCCTATCCAAGGGCCCCCCTACGGGGCATTACCACCATTTATACAACCATGATCTTCTCCCCATAATGAGGATTCCTGCCAAGTTTGTTCAAAATCCAGCCCATCACTTTCAAGAAGAAGATGAAAAGTGAAAAAGTTTATGCACGATGGATGATGGACGGGGAGCGATCGGAATAGTTCACTTGAGGCATTCTGCCTGGGTGAGTTAAAAAAGCTATAAAAAAACAACACAAACAAACAAATGAAAAGATGAAGTAGTTGAATTAAGCAGATAAATTCTCCTTGCCTTTACAGCCTTGATGCAGTGGGTCTTTAAAGGGATGGTATAGTATTGGTGAAGATGAGAATTGGGCTTTTAACTTTTTGCCAGATACCAAGATAACACTTATGAAATAGTACAGAGCATACCATTTTAAGAGGAATTCAATGTTTACTTTATGAAAATCGGGTTTTGAATAACTGAAACATCCAAAAACAAAGTAAAACAAAGCGATCATAATAAAAGGTGGGTCCCACGCTTTATTAGAATCGCTCTATTTTGGATATCTCAGCCATTTCAAAACCAATTTTCATCAAATAAACATTGAATTCCTCATGGAATTACATGCTCTTTCATATTTTATAAGAGGTTTCTCGTTATCTTACCAAAAAATGTTAGAAACCTGAAATTAGATCTCAACCAAAACTATATGATCCCTTTAATCCCTACTTCAGTGAAACTCTGCTCAATGTTCATTTGACTTTCATACACAAAGTTAAAATCTTACATGGAGGAAATTAAGAGTTTCACTAATGTATGGACACCCAAGAAGTCATGGGATTCAGAAAGTAAACAGTGATATACCATTTCATATAATTATGCATATTAGATAATTTGACGATGAGCCAGTGATCAACCTTTTTAAAGGTTATTTACCCAGTTTAATAACATCCAGATGTACAGTGTTTAATTTGTGTATTTCCTGAAAGAGACACACATGTGCATGATTTATTTGTGCCAATGAGAATAATTAGATTCCACAGAGGATCACGACAAACTACGCTTGTCACTACTTTGCATCAGTCCATCAATTCGGCTGAAATGAATTATGAAAAGAGTTTCAGCTGGATAATGGCATTACCCCCGCAGCCAGATATGAAGATTACTCAGCAAGTTTTGGTAAAACTGTCTTCAGCATCACAAAGATTAGATTGTCATGAATAAATAGTGAAGACAGCGGAGAGCAGCTGGCAATGGAAATGGGCACACCGCAAGGAGGTGGGAGTTTGATGTGCAGGATTGCTTAACCGCTGCTAATGGCTACAGAGGCAGACAAATCTGTGATGCATGACAAGCACAAACTTGCAAGTGACTTGTGTCCTAATCTATCTATGTGAATGAATATGTATGTATAGGGCTTGACATTCAGAGAAGACCGATGGCCCAAGGCCACTAAAAATACATGTCGGGCCACCAAATTTTTAAAAAGGCTCTCTTTCGGTGGCTCGATCAGACAATTAAGATTCAAAATGGATTGTTATGATTCCATTTATTTTGGGACACTACATTTCTTTTTTAGGGCACCAAAATGTCAGATTTAAAGATGATGACTGGGCCATCATAGAAAACAGCATGTGTTGAGCCCTGATACCGATACACGTATGTGCAAGTTGATATTGTGCGATTAATGATCCGTGTAGGTTGTCTTAGAGCAACCTGCATACACTGTCATTTCATCAACCAGTCATTTCATCACCAAGCGTACCCAGGCGCCTGGTAGTCTGGTACACACCTCAACATACTTCCTACCACCGTGAGAGAGTCATTGGCATTCATCCCCTGTCCCTCTCTTTCTACGAGAAGTGGTGGCATCAGCCTGCAGAGAATCTGGATGTTTCTTCAAAGAACAGATGAGAATTCACTTCGATTAGTATTCATCTTTTCATTTCCAGCCTCTTCCCAGCCCTAAAAACACCCATCCATCTCAATATGTAATGACTAGAAAGTCTGAGGATGGGCTGGAATTACAAGACTCAACCCTCATCCTGATTTCTCCCTTTCTTTGAGACTTGAATAATGAAGACGGAATGGATTTCACCTCCTTTTCTTCACTCCAGTTTATTTTGCAATTCAAATTTCAGCACACATCAGCAAAAGACATGAAAAGGGATCACAAGCAAACATGGTATAAAAAAGAAAAAATGTCAGCATACTGAGTTGATATTGGTGGGATCTAAGTAATTTTTTTTTGTTTTTGTTTTTTAGATGAGACTTTCCTTTTTTACGGGGAAACCTAAATACAGTCTTTACATTTCCACTTAAAAAATATCTTTAGCCTCTAGATCCAATAGAACACTAAATCGATAGCATACATTTTGTCCCTGCAAAACAGAAAAACAAATATTGCCAGGAAGACCAATGTTTGGATGAAGAAGAAGGGGAAAAGGGCCATCAATAGATTGAAGGGAAAAGGCTTACATTCACATAGTGAACTGGTTAGCATGCTTCAAAAACAAATCCATGTGTCAAGACTTTTGGGTTAAAAGGGTTCTGAAGAGATATGGCTCTGAGACCCCAAGAGATGAGTGCAAGAGAGAAAGCCGGGCCAAAGAATAAATCATGCAGAATCCCACAGTCGCTATCTTTCTCCAATATCTTGACGAGAGAAATGTAACCATCACCATCACTAACACACACAGACATTGAGGCAGGCGGTGGCACCACTGCTCACTCCCTCGCGGGGTCTGCGAGTGAGCGGAGCAAGCGGGTGCGGGGAGGGCGCTTTTCTTGGCACGAGGAGGGTTAATGCCGAGGCAGTTACCCCCTTGATGGCAGAGACATATAAATTATGGAGGGTCGGTTTGATTGTGGATGTGTTTTAGTGATAGGGGTTGATGGAAGCGAGGGATATTGGCAGCAACCTTGAGGATCTGGGCATGCTTCTCATCTGTCAGAGCCGTGACAAACAGGAGGTGACAGAGCCATCGCCAGCACGTCTCCACCGCGCTGCCGCCATGTCTCTACGGCTCCTCTGACAGCTTCCTGCTCGCCGAGGTGGCTTGCTCGCCTTACTGCTCATTCTCCTTGCACATACACACACAAACACACACACACACTGACATACACATACACACAAACACTCACGCACACACAAACCGACTCCCTCCCTCTCACACACACACACATACACACACACAAACACACAAACACACATCCCCTGGCCATAGCCACAGCTCTTTGGCCCTTCACTCTTCCCGAGCCTTGCCTTGACGAGTGCTCGGCGCTGACGGGCTATTCATCATTGATGTTGCTATCAAGCGAACGGGTTGGCCACTGCTCCTGACATGATGGATGAATAAATGCATAGGCAATTACACAAGATGCAGTGTAAAAAGGAAGATTCGGGAAGGAGGGGGGGGGGGTTCTGAGAAACACCACCCTTTTGTCCTACATCATCACAGCATGGCCTAAATCTACCTTGCTTCCTTCCTCCTCGGATCTGCTAACTCCTAAAACAAGACCCCCTCAGTCAACCTTGGTTACGCAGTTCAACTTGGACTCTTCTTCTTCCCCGTCGCTGCTGTGATTTGATTTTCACCATGCAGTTATTTTCCTCTCATCTCCTATCCCTCTTCACCCTGTGGTCCCCTGGGCTGGCTGAGAAGCAGCTTGATTTTCTCCCTCTCCCTTTTAAAAAAAGATGGTAGGGAGGTGATATGGGTAGAAATAGAGCACAAGAGTTCCCCCCCCCCCTCTCTCTCTAGTTTATCTCTTTCTTTTACTCCACATCTTCATGCAACATAAATATGGACATTCACACAAACACAAACACACACACACACACAAACACAAACACACACACACACACACACACACCACACAACACACATACACACATACACACACACACACACACACACACATGCACATGCACATAGATCATAGATATATGCATACATTCAAAATAGGCTTCATTCCCCCCCCCCCCCCCCCCCCCCCCCCCCCGGTTTGGTATGCTTTTTCTTCACACGTCCATATCTCACTCCTATGTCTCTCACTTTCCGTCAACCACTTTCTTCTCACCCACCACGCGCCTACCTGACCGTGTGCACTAACTAGCCTTTCCCTGGCCATGTATCATCTTTTGTGACATATCTTATACATAAAGTATCCCTTCCCAACAGTTATGTGCCTCATCCCATGTCTCCAACATCAACTTTGTTTTTCTTCCCATCAATCATATTTTATACTTCACACATCTTTCACTGCTCCTCTCCTCTCCTTCCTTTCCTTTCTCCTCTTCTCTTCTCTCTCTCCCTCTGCCAGTCCTCTGTCTCAACGTGTGTAGTGTAAGGATGTTTTTATTTCAGCTAGTGTTACATCTTGCCTGTCAGCCGAGGGGGTGTGTCTGTCGCTTTGAAGAAAGTCAAAGCACGGGAAGGAGGGTTTTCTAATGGGTGCAAGAATCGGACACGGAAAAAAAAAATACCAGGAGCGTGATGAACCTGTTTGATAAAAACAACTGTTAGACACATTTTGCAGGAAATATTCAGGTTAGGACAGGATCAAATTATGCGCCTTCTCAAAATTCCCGACAGAGTTTGATGGCACCTACATCCCCTAAAGGAAAAAAAAAAAGAAAAAAGAAGAGCAAGATACGGATAAAGGGGATGCAAGAAATCATAATAATTTCTTTGCTCTTTGCACTCATTGTGAGAGACTGCTAACACCTTAATTCAGTTTCTAACAAGATATTTCATCTGTTTCATCACATTTATCTGCAAAGAAAAAAAAAATGTATTTTTCTTTTTCATAAGAAACACACAGTGAGAGGGACAGCTGGAGAGAATACACAGACTTTTTTTCTTGACAGCTTTACCCTTCTCAAACATCACAGAATTATGTAAACTATCATCTGAGTCACAAATATCAAGGGCAATACAGACAGAAAGTCAATCTGAAAAATGGGTCAGTAGGGCAAGCACAGTTATCTCTGGTCCACACAAACACACACAAACACACACACACACACACACACACACACACACACACACACACACACACACACACACACACACACACACACACACACAAAACTTCAATAGTCAATATCTTGACATTCAAAAGCTATGGCAACTCTTCAATGGATGCTCATGCAGTTAGATTATCTGTTTTGGGAAACCTACATTGGTGATCTAACCTGGGGCAAATGTCGTGTGTGTGTGTTTGTGTGAGCTCGTAATAAGAGCCTGAATATTTTCTTCTTCAACTCTGTAACTGCCATCATCTAAAGTGTAACTGTCCGTACGCGATGGTAATGACATTTTGAGATGGTAATCCTCAAAGGGTTAATCGGGTAACATGCCTGCCACTGGCAGTGCAAGGAATACTTAATATGTTTTGCCAGCAAATGGGTAACAACATGGATTACTTATCTGTGCTTGGACTAATGCATGGCGTGCTTTTTTTTTCTCACCTGCATTCTATCTCCTTTGGTTTCACAAATTACAAAATGCAAAATTTGAAATGTGTAAATATCCAAATTGAGACAGATTGTTGGATAAATGTAGCCCAACCCTGCACCTGAACTACCATCAATCTAATGGTGATATGTGGATGTTGAGTCTACTAAATACATTGCAGTTGTAATTGCACTGCCCCATACCATGAACGCAAGTGGCTGCAACTATCAGTAAAAATAATGATGATGATGATAGAAATAATATGGCTGTTATTCATCCGTGGTAGCCTCTTCAGTTTCACCACTTTTTTTTCTCTCTGAGGGCCCTGACATAATTATCACCACAGCATTGCCAGCTACCTACTTATACACCTATGTCTAGAGGGACATTGTGGGCAAAACATCTTGTCCAGGGATGAAGGCACTGGGCAAGATTCTGACCCATGACAGTCTTTTCGTAAATCCCTCGGTTTCATCCACTAATATACCATGGTGCTTTACCGAAACCATGGATTCGATGGCTTCATACACCACTCCCACTGCAACCCAACTTTGTGTCAACTTCTAAAATCCATTTGGGATCCCCCAAGTCAATCATAGAACTTATGCCAATATTCAAGTCCATTTTTTCATTATATAACATAGGCAATGACTGGTTCTAGAGAAGATAAATGAAAAGGCAGACCAGACTGCGACAATATAGGAAAGTTTGCTAAAGAGGGCAGTGTGCGAGCAGCCATGCAAAGTGATGAATTACAGTCATGTGCAGCCTTGTACAGATGACTGTAGTACATTACTGTCTCAAAATATCATGCACATTGCCTTCCTTGTTGTTTTTTACGGTTATATTTGTTTTTCCAATCTGCAGCTTATGATTGCCAACAATAATGCTGGCATTAAACTTGAATAATACTGGCATTTTCATGCTGTCTGGACGTACAAAAATAAACTTTATAGAAAAATAAAAATCTTGTATCTGAAAGCGATGACAACTGATATTCAAGTATACAAGTATTTCAATCTTATGAGGGGTGTAGGTATGGGGTTTACTGTGGCGCAGCGGGGGGGGGGGGGGGGGAGGCTTCTTAAAGGTAAATTGACAAGCGATAGTCAACATTATGATATCTAATATGCTGCTTGAAGAAAAATTTCTAGAGATGTGAAGTTGCAACTTTCCAAGCACCCCCCGAGAATGTTTCTTTCCAAAACTTGAAACATGAAAAACTAAGAATGAGGGAAATTAAGAGGTATCTCATTCTGTGCAAGGCTCAGCAGACATAAATAAGTAGACAAGAAGACTTCATCAAATATGAAAGGACTTCATTATCCACTAGCCATGACAACCAGCTGCTTCACACACATTGTTCATTCATGGCATTAACGATGACATCCAAGAAACCAAGGTTTATCTCACGTTCGGCTAAACACTATTATAGGTAATCACCAATGCAAACTCCATAGAGGACAATTTCAATGAAAATGAGTTGGAATGACATGTTCAGCAAATACTCTAACAGTCACACATTGCCACATGTAATTCTCATTCCTGCGTTTCATTTAAATTGAAGTGAACGGACACACACTCCTATTTGCACATCAATCCATAAATCAAGCTCTTTTACGGGATCATGTTGCGCTGCTGGGGTTTACAGACTGTTCCCATAAAGAGGACTTAACGCTATCCCATCACAGACCATTAGCATCGAACAGTTGGACCGACGCCTCCCCTAATTTTGCCCACACAGAAATTGAACCGTCCGAAGGTGTGCTGGCTAACTGCACGAGACAGGCCGCATATGACGATTGCTTGCTGCCGTTCAACTCCGCGCCGTGTCAGAATCTATTTTCCTCGCATTCCGGCTTATCTGTGAAAGACACGATGACACCGCCAAAGCTGACATTCAAGATCAGTGGGCCGACGATAAGTGCAGGCCTGGCGCTCTTGCGGCAGAAGAGGGAGAGGGGAGAGATCATCTCCACAGATAAATTACCAAATTATCGGGACTATTGGGTGGTGACGTTTGCATCCAGGAAAAACTATAACTGTAATGACGCACTGGCAGATAGATTCAGGTACTTGTAGTCAAACAGTTAATGGAGAGAAAATGTGCATGTAGTCTCTTTTTTCCCCTTCTCTTTCTCAAAAGCAGCTAGTTGTTAAGATATAGACTGTTTGCATGCATGAAGTAAGGTGTCTCAATACTGCTTCTACAGTGTTCATGGTTTTTAAAATTTAATATCCTTTTTCTTTGATTTATTTCATGTCATTTCAATACATTTTCAACAGAGAATATAACTATTAAACATATCATGCAAAATAAGCAATAAACATATTCTACACAGTCATATCAAAATTAGATATAATCACACAATTGTGAAGCCTACTGTAGATGCATGATACTTACTAAAAATGTTGAAAATGGAGGAAAAACAAAAAAGCAGACCATGAAATATGCATTCCCCTCAAAACCATTATTATGAATATTAATAAGGTACAGGTGCTTTAATATCTTATACGACAATGTGGCTTATATTCCTATTAAGCAAATTTACTCATATCATCTTTTTTTTACATACAAGAAAATATAATTTCTTTATACACTGCACCTCAAAGGCATGCTGAAGAATAAGACCCAAACATGGAAAAGAAAAAAAGTTATGCCTTAAAGTTTATTTTAATCATATTTGCTTTATAACATAGCAGCAAATTCAAGTCTTTCAAAGGCGAATGAAACCCAAATATACAGGTGTCTGCAAAATTATTCACACCCCTCATTTTTTTTTCTCAATTGGGCCAATTTCTCATAAAAAAAATGATACGTGTATATTCGTGGTGGCACTCGGGCATCGAGTTGATGCCTTACAATATCATATTAAAAATCATTATATTCCCAATTTCATCCCATTACGATAGCAATAGAAATGTACCTATATTTATTTTCAAGGCTTTCCAGACTTAATCCCAACTCGGACATTAGTCATCAATATTGATAGGAAGCCATTTGTTTGTAATAACAGCATTCAATGCACTGGATTTCAACATTCTTACATTCTCAAATCGAATAATTAAGGACAGCCAAAACGATGGAAATTTCAATATTTCTATCTTTATGCAAATGAAGTTAAACCCTTCCATTTCTTTAATTGGTAGATGAAAACTGAATATATCAAAGTCATACCAAAGTATGATCATTCCACAACACTAAAACTGTTCAAGCAAGGGTATGGATTATTCTGCTATCAACTAAATTTAGTAGTTCACATCATAAAAGTCTGATCAAAATTGGAGAATCCATTCAAAAGTTACTAATTTCTGACACTTTGCTGCCAACATAGCTGGATGACAGGACTACAACTTTTTGTGGCACTACATATGGATGACATAAAGAAAATGCAGCATATTTTCATTTTCTGGCATAATGGAAGAGCACTTTATCTGCCTCTTTCAAAAAGTAAGGGGAATAATATTACTCTCAACATATATATCAAGGGAAGTTGAGGGAATGTGTACTTTTTCCTAAGAATCTATATTTTTGGGGTTTTTTTTTTTTTTTTAATCGTTTCCCATATGTGATATCACAAACTGAGTCTTCTCATCTAGCAATGGCTGGAACTAAATTTAAGAAATGCATAACTTTTGAACAGATGGTCCACTTTTCCTCAAATTTTAAACTGATGTGTTCTACTAATTTTGCTGCATTCACCCAATGCACATGTACAATTGTATATTACTCAATATATCCCTAATTAATGAAATTCAGTTTAGTGATTGGTCTACAAAACAATGATATGATAATGATGATGTCAAAACAAAATGTCAATGGAAGAAAATATGCTATACCTTGATGACATTCATGGTGCAGTATATACCATGAATGTCATCATACATATATCTGCGATCGATTACTTTTTTTCCGCAATAGCATACTAGTACAATGTACACAGTGTGTAAGGTGTAAACTGCACTGTCTTCTACAGGGCTGCACCCCTCATAAAATAGTGCTAATAGTGCTTATTTCCTACCAGTGGGACTTTGTTTTACATTCATGACATCGATTAACAAACAGACTCAAGATAGTGATCAAGTTCTACTGTAGGCCTACTTGTTCTGAGCTTCAGTGTCTCAAACTGGAATTTAAAGAAACAAGGAAAAGTAGAAATTACGCGGTGCGTAATATATGTCCCCGCCGGAAGTAGCATTTAGTAGCAAAATGCACAATATAGGTAAAAAGAACAAGGTCAAAGGTCAAAGAAGTCAAAGGTCAAAATTCTATGTAGAAGTTTTGAAGCCCTCACCTAGTGCCATCACATAAAGCAAACAGAATCGAAATCGGGTTAGAAATGGCGAAGGAGTAGCATTTTGTAGCCAATGTACAATATAGGTCAAAAATCAAGGTCAAAGGTCAAAGAAGTCAAAAGTCAAAATTCTGTGTAGAAGTTTTGAAGCCCTCACCTAGTGCCATCACATAAAGCAAACGGAATCAAAATCGGGTGAGAAATGGCGAAGGAGTAGCATTTGGTAGCAAAATGTACAATACAGGTCAAAAATCAAGGTCAGAGGTCAAAATTCTGTGTAGAAGTTTTGAAGCCCTCACCTAGTGCCATCACATAAAGCAAACGGAATCAAAATCAGGTTAGAAATGGCGAAGGAGTAGCATTTTGTAGGCAATGTACAATATAGGTCAAAGAAGTCAAAGGTCAAAATTCTGTGTAGAAGTTTTGAAGCCCTCACCTAGTGCCATCACATAAAGCAAACAGAATCAAAATCAGGTTAGAAATGGCGAAGGAGTAGCATTTTGAACATTTTGATCACAGACGGACGCACAGACGGACGGACAGACGGACAGACAGACACACACACGTACGGACCCCGTTTCATAGTCCCCTGCTCGAACTCGTTCGGCGGGGACAATAATCTATAATGAAACATCCCTCTGAAAGAATCCAGTTATAAAACATCTTGAATGGCACTAATGCCCTCGAGACTGAAGTGAAATCTTGCACTCGACCATTCAAAACTAGGTCATATCTTAGAATAAGGGCACGTACGTTGTATATACATGATATTATCCATACATTATACATTGCAAAATAGGTTTATGATTTCATCATGTCAATGTTTTGATGTTTCATACATCGGCTATCTCAACAACCAACATATCTACTAATGCCACTCAAACTTCAATCCTTCTTCTTCTTTTTTTTTCAATATAGAATTACAGGTACTACATCATTACAATTATGGCAATAAGGAAATATGTTATGAGATAATAATAGATGCAGATCATGTTTGGATAAGTCCTTGGATCATTTCTTTCTAAACATTCCAAAATAACTTTGCCGATTTCCTGAAAAATAGCAAGCACAATCTAGCCAGAGAGAGGCCATATAACAAGTAAATAGCCAATTATGGCAAGAACTTACAAATGGCTGAAAGAACTGATACTAGCTGCAGGGGTAAGCTTTGGGGACTTCCCTTGCAAATGACTGTATATGGCGAATATTTCACAAGGTTTTCATTTTTGCAAATTTCGCAAGTCGGATGCTATTCGTGAATTTAAAACCATACGAATGAATGTCATGTGCACGTGTGCACTTCTCTGTTCAGTACTGTACTCCACAATTGCAAATTTAACCACTTATGAAGTTGTTGGAAAATTCCAATTTGCGGAAAATTTCAATTTGCAAAAAATTAGACTCACTAAATATATGGTGGACGCTCTATACAGAACAATGTCTAATTGGTCCTGCGTGTTCTACAGATTTTAGATGCCACATAGGTTTTGGCAATGTTTTCTTGTTGAAAGCTGGAGGATTGAAAAGCTGAAGGCATTGGCTTTATAATAATAATAGTAATAGCAATAATAATAATAACGATGATGATGATGATGATGATGATGATGATGATAATAATAATAATAATAATAATAATAATAATAATAATAATAATAATAATAATAATAATAATAATAATAATAATAATAATAATAATAATAATAATAATAATAATAATAATAATAATAATAATAATAATAATAATAATAATAATAATAATAATAATAATAATAATAATAATAATAATAATAATAATAATAATAACAATGTTATATTTATCCAGGGTAGCCTCTTCAGTATTGCCACTGCTCTACTAGAGGGCCCTGCCATTATCATTACACCCTAGCATTGCCAGGTACCCATTTATACACCTGGGTCGAGAGGTAAAAACATCTTGTCCATGGAAGTAAGTGCAACTGGGCAGGACTCAAATTTGGGTCCTCCGACTGGGAGTCGGGAGTCTTATCCACTATGCCACAACGGCTTTCCTCATGCCAACAGCCAAACAGTAGAAGACTTTTGGTGCGAATGTACACCTACTACAGCACGAGAGCTGTCTGTGAAGTGCGCCTACCCTGTGTACCTCTTTTGGCATGGTGGTCCCTGGATGCGGCCAGAGCTAAAATCATGGCTCTTTGGAGGACCAATCTTCGGTCTGGGTCTATTCTCCAGGACAGACTTAAAGGCATAATGTACTATTTGCAGATAAAACAAGAACCCGGCATTAGTGCTTTAAAATAGTTCTAAGATGTGAGCTAGGGATAGAAACAACCACTGTAAAAATTTGAATTGGTAAGATTATTGTTAAGTATTGTTAAATATACAAAATGTGAACAATAGTTATAATGAAAATGTTTCCAGACTAAACTGTATACAGTTACGGTTTATTGAGATAAATACAGATATCTCCTTGTACTTTAGGCTTTACCGTGAAAATCTTATATGATAGGATGTTTTGTGGTACATCAGACTTACACATATGCATTAAATGTCATATCTTGAAAGACTTTAAAATCACTGTTCCCAAAAGTAAACAAGACCTTTAAGGTGTCATTAAGATCATACCTTACAGATGATAATTGAGGTTTGCTGAAAAAAAAAAAAAAAATGGAAAGCCAAATTTTGGGGTGATTTTGATACATGGAAAAACAAAATGTGTATAGACTTGAGCAAAAAAAAAAAAATCTGAAATCAGATTTAAATCTACAGAATATCATGCCTGATACCAGCACAAATCACACCTTGTGTACTTTGATTGGAGAGACGGGTCCATAGTTGGGACCTTCAAGATTCAAGTATTGTAAGACCCAGTACAAAACAACAGCAGTTGATTGTAAGATTTAAATAATTTCAAGCTGCATCACCCTACTGTTTCATGCAAACAATTTTTTATCAATTCTTATCCCTCTCACCGATTATTTAAGTTTATAATAGACACATTCCTAGAAATGGTTATAGTGGGAAATAGATATTTCTTAACCAAAGCACACTAAACTTTGACCCTCACCATTGACATTTCATCTCTAGTATTTCTTGCTTCCAAAGGATTATTCATTTCTATCCTTCTTGACAAATCATATCATATCTGGACATTTATATCTTAAGTTATGATGGAAAATTACATTTTTTTTTTGGGGGGGGGGGGGAGGCTTGTTGGAGAATCTTTGACCTGAAAAATATGGGACTAAAATCTGGTTAGCCCATCTTCATCTCATTACAGCACACCTGGGCAAACTGTCATTCATATCAATCAAACACTTTTTGTTCAATTACGTAAAAGAAAACAGATGAGCAGGTAACCCCCAAAAATAATGCCCCAAAATGTATAATATTCTACAACATCATCAAGACAGATTGATGTGACTGCAAGTGCAAAAAGGAAATCTTAATTCTAAACTGTTGATGAGACAATTTCCCTTTCATTGTGAATGCTGATAATCAGTAGGCAAGTTAACAAAATTTGTAGCGTGTGATGGATACAATTCTTTGTATACAAATGGCTTATGTTAATCTTTAAATGCTATCTCACCATTTCTTCTTTTGCGAACTCTGCAGAATAGGGGAGCAATGTCCACATAAAATGAGCAAGTTTCCATGCTATCACATATTCAAAAACAAAAAACAAAACAAACGACCCCTGAGCATCCTGTATTTTACCGTCTGTTTTACTTCTTGATCTCATATATCAAATCTTTGGACAGAATCAGCTCATGATTGTTTCCTACGACTTGTGCGGAATGCGTGCGCTGTGCAGCAGCCCACAGGTACCAAGGAGTCTAGTTGTGTATCATGTATCACTTTTATAGTTGTCAATGAACATGAGCAAGTGTCTGTTAGTGAAACAGGTGCTGGTACTTGCCAGATTTGGAGGGGGGGGGGGGTGGTTGACGGCCTGCTGGGGTGGGGCACCGAGGTGTGGCTTAGCCACACGGCTATCATGAGAGAATGATAGGTACAAATTCATTAGCTTCCAGCAACATCCAGGGACCTCGAGGGGCATTTTATCTTGCACACAGAAGGCTCTAGCATTACGAGAACGCAAAAGCCAACGAAACAATACGGTTGATAGTTTTCTTTCTTCGTATTGCTTGGGTTTGCAGAGAAACAGTAACGAGTTTGCCAACTTTTGTTTTAAGTCAAACTACCATGTTTATCTCCTACCGAAGATCTCTGCAACATTCATCCTACCCTCGGTGAACAAGGGCAATTCAGATCGGGCCACAGCCTTTCACCCAGAGACATGCAAATGAGTTTCTCGCTGCTAGTGCCTAAATGTGGATTGAGGTCATGTAAGAGGCGGTCGAGATCAAACCCCTCATAGGAGTGAGATTGAGTGGTACCGCCAACTAACTTTCTCTCTCCCTCTGTGTCCCCCCCCCCCTCATGTATGTGTGTGTGTGTGTGTGTGTGTGTGTCTCTCTCTCTCCTTCTATCTCTGATGTCCATCACAAGACTGATGGAACATGAACAACATGCCTCACACATCTGTCCAAGTATCACTTCCTGGTTAATTTCCCTGGATAGTTGCCAAGTACTACACAAAAAATAACAACAACAAAAGGAGAGCACAAAGGATTACATGGACGCGTAGACCATGTGTGACACATCACTATACACCTCAACATTTCAGAGCTTCTAATGAGGCATTCTCTCATGAGTACAAATATTAGTGCAACCATTTTCAAATCACTGACTCACTGCAATTACCTCACAGCACACGTATCCCATCATGTGCACACTCACAGAAAATAGAAGCACAATGCAAATTATGCATGTTGACTTGTGTCCATCTGTGAATATCATGATCATGACTTATGTGGCCAAAAAAAAAAAAAATATGATGAATATATCCAATATATCTCATAATTTTCCTGCAATTTTTCTGTAGATTTCTTGGATACATCCACACACACACACACACACGCACACACAAATTTTCTCGAACCAAGATTCTGTCAATGACATCATCTGTCAATCACTACTACATTACCAGTATGATTCATAATAGATATTTGAATGCCCGTAATTCCCCCAAAATGACAATACAACTTGTAACTTGCGTGTTTCCATACAACTATGATGATTAGCCAAAGACAATGTCTGGAAACATGCATATTCTGTTCAGTTCAAGGGAAGGTGGACTCCAGTTTGTTAATTAAATAAGAAATGAAGCAGAGATTGACAGATGATGTCATGGACAGAATCTTTGTTTGAAAGTTGTTGTTGTTTTTTGTGGACTTATCCAGGTGCTCTACAGAAAAATTGTAGAAAAGAAATCATTGCAAAATATACAGATATAGTATACAATTGTATGTGTAAATTCTTTTTACCACTTACAAAGTGATAATCAGGGTATCATAAACCAACACAAGTTGCATAGGACACAAATTGCATAGGTCCTTAATTGAATGCCTTTTGATTGTAGGCACCAAGGAGGCAGATTGGAGAGCTCCGTATTTCTCAAGGTGTATTGACGATGCAGAAAAATACATCATTTACATTTTTGTTTAACTTGGTGTGAGGCAAACTTGGAATTGGAGAAGCCACTTACATTTTATTGCCATGTAACACTGATTACCAAGTCATGAAGGTAATAAAGAGGGGGTTTCTGTAGCTTCAACCTACATACATGCATGAAGCATACAACAGGTCACAAGAAGAAAAGTGGATTATATTGTACAAGGATATCTGAGATTTCTGGTCCCTGGGTTGCCACTGTGAAGTCATCCTTTACAACTTCACGCTTCTCATCGATCTTCCCTTCAGATAATAATCAATTATGCCTGCCTTCTTTCTGAAACGTTTCTCTAAAATTGGACGCCCAGAACAGAGGTTACTGCAACAGTTGGATTCAACATCTAGACCTTATTGACATGTCAGTTATACACCTAGTAACAAACAGTTTACAAGAAATCCATGCTCACTTTTATAGACTTTTCATGAGGAAATTCACAATTAATATTCTGCTTCCATTGCAAAGGTCCTATGCTGAATTTGAATGAATTTGTCATGCAAATGAAAGCACAAAAAGCAAAAATTACACAGTTATCATTTATTCACACTCTAGTTTGGGAGAAAACAAAAAATTGAGAGGAACAGCTGCAGCATCTCACAGTCAAGTGCTTTCATTTTGTCTGTCCCACAGGTGCCATTTTGCATATTGTAGGCATGCCATAATACTGTGCGTGGACAGGTTACTCAAGTTCAAATGGCCGATGAGCCTAAAGCAAGTCACATCGCTTCATTGCAAACGTAGGGCCCCTGGTCTAATCGTTTGGATGACGGCTCAAACGCCCACTTTGTCTCGCAGATGTATTTCTGCATTCAGGACCATGGAGTACCATCTCATTGGAGAAAAATGCTATTCACCTGCGAGACCCACCCTCTGTTGTGCAAAAACTGTTTGTGTGTGTGCGTGTATGTACACATCTGTGCATTTTACTCGGCCTGTACAGCAGACAGATCATACACACATGTCATGATGTACAGTTGTACGAGAGACAGTTTGTTGTCACTAGAGTGAGGCACAGGTGTCGTTGGCTGCAGAGAGAGAGAGCTTTGTGGGGCAACGGAGGATGCGAAGAGAGGTCAATCCATAGCTGGGGAAGGCGACATGGCCAACCAACCAACGAAAGCAGCACCGCCAATCCAGCGACAGATGGTACAAAGACTATCCGTAGGCAGTGTTCTATTACTTGGAAGGGGGGGGGGGGGCAGAACAGAAAGCAGCTCTGGATGCCAAGAGTCATAATTCACTGACATAATATGAAACAATATCAGGTCTAGACAAATAAACAGTCCCCATGCATTTCTGGTCAACATCCTCACCAATATGTAAATACAATCAGAAACAAAAAGGTAAATAGCAGGAAAGATATGATGTAATTTGGATATAGGTGGAATGCTACTGAGAAATCTTGCAAGCTTGATTTGTAGGTTGAGGTCACCACCACATCAGTTTGACAAAATGTAAAATGACATTCATATGTGATTGACTTTACAGGGGGAAAATGGGTAATTAGCACTGCAACATCATATGGCAGTATGTACTTACCACTGTCATACCATGGATATACAGTAGTCTCCACATAATGGGATATCCCATTATTTGGTACTCTGTTTTGTTTGTTGTTGCACAGGCTGAACAAGCCATTCTATGCACATTACTGTAAAACCAAAAATGTTTACAGCATAAAATTTGTGCGAATTGGAGCCAACAGCCTTTTTCATGGCATGAAATTTTTGTGAATTGCCACTGGCTTTCGATACACAGGTCCTACTGTTGACAAGAACTTTTGCGAACATTTTATTTTCGCGAATCTTGGCTCTCACAATATTTGCAAAATTAAACTGTACGCAAAAATTTCTGGTCTTACAGTATACTTAGTTGAAAATCGTGATCCAACACTGCGTAACTATGAAGAGAATACTGTACACGACACACATTGGGCTTCTTTCTTTTTTTCAGAGTACATACATTTTACCTTGCTAAATTAGCATAGTGTTGCTTTCACATGATTTGCATTGTCAGAGTAATTTGTAAAATTTGTTGTCATTCCAGAATAATGATTAACGAATAACTCAGATTGAAGAGTTGGAAAGTAGAAAATCAATCTTTTAAGCCACCATTAGACAATATTACCATGCGGTCTACATGTTATTCAAATTGTGTACTTAAAACGAATGTTGTGAAAAAGCCACTTTCACAGATCATTGGTATTCATGAATACACACATAATATCTACTGTCAGTCAAAACAGCATTAGTTACCACATTGACTGTTGACACAGTGTCGTATGGCATGTGCTACATGAATTATGTTACATGGTGAATTCATCAAATGTACATCATCCATCAATGACGAAAGAAAGGTGAGACCTATATCAATTGGAAAGAGGTGTGTTAACCACTCTGCGTGCATATAAAGAGATTTCTACTTTTATTGTAGCAGGCAAGGCAACTTTCATTTAAAGGTAGAATTGGGAGCAGTGATGTAAGAGATGTTCGAGTCATCATATTTTATGCGTATGTGTAGGTCAGATGCATCACAAAATATCCTATCATACTAAAATTTTGCAATAAAGCCTACAACATATAGGGAGCTATCACTATTTTTCTTGATAAACCATAACTGCAGATTTTTGTTTCTAGAAACAATTTTGTTATAACTTTAGTTCACATTTTGTATATTTGAAAATGCTTAAAATTGATTATACCAATTAACATTTTTACAGTGGTTGTTTCTATCCCAAACTCACATTTTACAACTATTTTAAAGCACTAAAGCTTGATTTTTGTTTCATCTGGTAAATAATGTCTTTTAACCACTTTTGCACCTTGTTCCATATCCTATCAGAATATACATATCATATCAGTTTTACCTAAAATACCTCCATTATTCTCTTATTCTAGTCTAGTGAGATTTCTGGAAAAAGGACCTCCATAAGGTTCTAGCAGCCTCCTTTTTGATAGTAAAAGCCGAGGCCTAATTTGAGTATCCCCCTTCTTCAATATGTGGACTCGAAAGATCTGGTCACTGAGCAAAATTCTAGTGAGCTTGACCTGCTAATATGCATACCCAAAATGGCTGCCAAGTCACCAGACTCTGGCAATGGGTAAAGACACATAAGTTACATTCAGAGGGTGATATAAGCTAACTTCAAGGATAAGGTCGTAGTTAAGTACAGGGCGCCAAGTGTTGCATGGTCTCATTTTTTTTTTTTTTTTTCGTTGACAAGTGACAACAACAATTTCATCAACAAAATGAAAATTTTGTGGACACCGTCTGAATGTAACTATTATCTAGTAAATCCATAGAATCAAGATGAATAGACCGTTTCTGTGATTTATTACAATTTATGCATGTTTTTTTTTTTTTTCCAACAGCCTAGTAATGAGGCATTTTGTTCATCAGCTCCCTTTCGTTGAATTTCCTAGGCAGGAATTTGCCTAGTTGTTGCTACGTTAGGCAAGCCTCTGGCAAATTTTGTGGTTGTTAAGGGCAACTTTTGAGAACAAAGCATGCATGAAATCTGAATACATTCCAGAACCGGTCTATCAATTGATTCAAAACTTGCTATGCATGGAATGGAATTTACAGCTTGATGGATGAACATTTCTGAGGTTCTAAATCATTCATAACATTCATGAATATAGCATCTGCACTTGAAGTCTAATTTCAAGCAAGTTTTGTGTGTTTTTGTATTGTTGCTGTTTTTGCCTCAGACAGGCAAATTTGGCACACAATGTAATCTTCATTAACATTTTCACAGACAGAGAAAAATTAATTATCTTTTTGGGTGAAAGAACATAAAAATGGGTATGCAAATCAGATGCAGATAGAGGAAAATTGATTATCTTTATCTTTTTGGGTGGAAGAACATTAAAACCGGTATGCAAATCAGATGCAGGTTTTGTGAGTTTGCATTCACAGTTTCTTCGATAAATGAATGATGGGATGGTGGTATTTCAGTGTGACTTTTATGTATTTACTTGTCATCTACTAATTAAGATAAATATGAGTTTAACTTCATTTGTATAACAATAGAACATTAAAATTGCCTTCTTTTTGGCTGTCCTGAATTATGTGATTATTTTCTAAAAACATGGTGATATCCAGTGCACTGAATGCTGTTACTACAAGCAAATGGCTTGTAATCAATAATGATGACGAATGTCTGAGTTGAGATAAAGTCTGGAAAGCCTTGAAAATAAATATCCTTTACATGTCTCTTCTTATGCTGATGATGTATAAAAATAGAAAAGTACTGATTTTAAGTATGACAATGTAATGCATCAAAACAAATGTCTGATCGCCACCACAAATATGGTACTTTATGAGAAACTGGCGGAATTAAAAAAGAAATCCAGGGGCATGAATTATTTTGCAGACATTCGTATATATGCAATGCAGTCAATAATAGAATGTGTGATTTCATTTGTGCGTGTATGTGTGTTTGTGCTGCTGAACACACTATTATTACTTTGTTCCCTTTATTGCAGAAATAATGAATATCCTGTATGTCCCAAAAAAATTACAACGGGACCCTCCGCAATGATATTTTTAAAAATAGCGAATCAATCCAAATACAAATTCAGGGTATGAAACTTTAACTCACTTCCCACATCTTACAGAAAACCCCATTTGATTTGCTTCAGTGGTCAAAGAGAAATGAGGAATTTTGTAGAGGATGTCAAGAATCTCTTACCTCCAAGTTCTGTCTATTGTATTCACACACAAAAGCATCGTAGTGCTGAACTTGGAAGAATCAAACTCATGACATGCTATACAACATTCCACATTTCTCTGTGACTGCTCAACCAAATTGAATGGGGTTTTCTGCAAAATAAAGCTAAGATGTTATATTTTAAGACCCTAAAGTAGCATTTAGACAGTTTAATCATATTGGGCGTTATCAATGCAAAAATTTGATTGTAATTTTTATTGGGACATACTGTATAGGCCTACACCACATGAAGACGATATACTACCGTGCTGCTTGCAAGCCTGATTGGTTTATTTGGCAAATGATTTTCATATAATCATATTGTAATATGATGTGTGATGATGATATGCTAATCTCTTTTCTGCCTCCCTGAATCAGTGAAATCAGCGTTAATTTCCCATGTCTGTTGAAAATTCATGAGAACTTAAAAAGCCCAACAGACTTTAAAAAGTTATTATGACAGCCATTTGGGTTAGGCAATTTAGATAGTCTTGCACTAAGAATTTTGCTTGAGATTTTTTTTTTTTTTTTGATTTAGCATACTCGAATCTGGAATTACTCTAAAGAGTTCACTTCCGAGCTTTTACTGGCTATGCCTCTAAAATTCATCTTTTTAAAATCCCACTAGACTAACCCTTCATTTTCAGACAGGACTTCATATCCTACAGATAGCAAAAATGCTTTCTGGTTCAAGAAAAACCAGCCCCAAGTTTTCTTTTCAGATCACAAGCATGACACACATGAACCTCCAAGAGCTGGAGCGATATGATAATTCTCAAATCACTTGTTTATCTGCCAGGGGGCAACAGATTTAGAGAACTTTATTTCCTCTCCTGAATACATTGTAGCACATCTTACAGGATAAGAAATTAAAAAAAAAAAAAATCACCTGGGTTAGGCAACCTTTTTGGATCACACATAATGTGAGAAAGGAAAACTTTATTTATGATAAAAAGGGCAAGTTACAACCTGACTTGGCTGGCAGGATTTAGTAAGGTAAGAGCGCACAAATTATTTTGCACTTCACAGTGCAAAAATCTCCAGCCTAGTTGTATCCAAAACACAAATAGCCGATTACAGTTGGTCAAACTGAATTTACTAGAAACTCCAAATATATGCTAGATGTTGTACAAAGCAGAGCATTTATATCCATATGGATGTTAAAATGGGGGGGGGGGGGGGGGGCAGCTCTTACAAGTGGAAGGAAGCAGAAGAGAGACCCTATCCGATGTAATTGTAGCAGGTTGGGACTTGATTTCAAATATCTCCATGAGGCTGAAACAGTCCATACCATCAATCAATTTTCCAACAGCCCCCTTTTCATAAGCTAGTCTTTTGTAGCTGAAATAATCGCAGGGTAAAAATCATTGTCATGTGGGGAGGTTGCTGTTTGCTTGGGGTGGGGGGTTGGGGGTTGTGGGGAGGGTGAGAGTCACTGAGGGAAGGGGGAGGGGGAGGAGGGTGGGGATGCCATGGAAAGCTCTGAGGATAATAAAAAAAACAGCATCTTGCCAGCAGAAGCTGCGTGTTATCAGTCACTGTGTGACAGCCCCTCTCTCACCAGGGAACTGCCGACTAGGAGACGACGCCGTGTATCAAGCAAGATTGATGCGGCAGTGACAGGCAGTGAAGCCTAATCCATCTTGTGCTGCATATCTTACAGCATATAATGCAAGGCCAATGAACTGGGTCCCTCTCTGCATGGACTGCCACACTAATACACGCAGAATAAAATACCCTCCCCCGACTCAAAAACTGTCGGGGCTCAACATGGGCTGCATTATGCATATCTCATCAAAAAGACACCGAACCCCTTGGAGATTTGAACAGAATATGAGGTACACTGCCTTGTTCATCATTTGTATTCCTTATAATATTATTAGGCAGTGCTTTAGCGAAGTTGGCAATGTAATCCCCCGATGAATGAATTACAGACTGCTTCCGAAATGATTCTGTCATCTGTAGCTGCCTAGATTACTGCAGTTGAGTTTTCCTCGGGATCCAACGACAGACCCACTTGCGTTACTTTGAGCGTATAATGCTTATCATGTCTCATGTAGGGAGGTTCACATCACATTCCTTTTCCACAATCTTGTAAAATTCAAACTAAATACTTAATCTGAATGAGTCAACTAAAATTCTGGGCATATTTGTGTTCACGACATCCACTCAATGATAGCTATTCAGCCCATCAAATCACCGGACACTGACAAGCATATAGATTTCTAAACTGAGAGAGATATGCACTGGAATTATATCTGAAGGCAACTTCACATTTCATCTCTCCACACAATTTGTCAACACCCAAGACAGCCAACCTTGAAAAGTTTTTGTCACATAACAACTGCAAATAACGGCAAGTTCTTTGAAATTCACTGCATTCAGGGACTCCCCCTCCCCCCTTCCATTTTTTTTTTTTTTTTTTTTTTTTTGCCAGTTACTTTTGGCTTGGCAGAAAATGGAAGTATTTTAAACAAATTATCCACACTTATGATTATGATAAAAAGCACATCAAATAGGCCTACATGTAAGGCCAAATTTTTCAGCAATTAGTATAATTATGGTGACAGTTACTGCTGAACTGGGCAAGTCTTCAAATGCTGCTCTCTTTCTGCTCAAGGCAGCAAGATAGGTAAGATATTGCTTGTTCATGAAATAAATGTTTCATCATGAAAACTAACACATTTGGTGCCTCTGTCTGGACACACACACACAAATTAGTCTATCTTGAGTTGTTTTGTTGCTTTTTGTTGCTGTTTTTCAGTCAAATAATCATTACTTTTTTGTGTGCCATGTGTGAACAGTGGAGAATGTAATTGATTTTTGCAATATGATCCAAAAAACCACTTACTATTGTGCGTGAATAGGCCTCAAGTGTTATACCTGTTTTACTGTGCAGTGGATGGTATTATCATCTAATGAACTGAAGTCTTTGCCAAAGAAATCACAAGTTATCTCTCGCTGTACATTTCCCCTCAACGTGCTTAGTTCTTCCTTTTCGACTGTGAGAGGCAGCAGCTATAGGCTAATGGGGTAGATTGCAACAATGGTCTGCACATTTTATGTTGGCACATCCATAGATTGTTTTTCTGGGAGAGGTGTTCTTCTAGAAAGAATAGTGTTTTGAAGTCTGCAGCTTTGGGTCATAGGTAACATAGACAAAATAAGACAGTTTTGTCTGTCCATGTTACATAATGTTCACCACTCTAGAAAGTTTAGAAATTGTATGAATACAGTGTTTAACAGACTTTGAGTGCTGTTATTATTTTTTTCTAATCAGTTTTACGCCATTCAGTTGATAACATATTTTCAATGAACCTTCATATGATACAGTATACGTAGATAGCTTTCTGTCCAGCTTTACATACGTTGGCCCCAAATTTTTCATTTTGGCACAAATTCTAATACATTTTTGGTGCAAAGTTATCTTTCATTAAACTGATCTAAAAGATTGTATTGTATTAGAGGTAATGCACAATGGAAACAAAAAATAATGCAACATTCCCAAAAAGTGCCTTTTACTGTGGAAATGCCCATATTGACTGCTGATGATATACCAGTACTTTCTTTCTATCCTTATCCCACAACCACAACCTCCCACTTTCACATGGGGGAAAATGGAAATGCTTCTCTCAAAAAATACAATTCTGATATAATACAAGTCATTTTCAAGACTGCCCAAGGGCTTCAGAAAGAGGAGGAGAATGAGAACTTCTTTACTTTTTCTATGGAAAGCCACATAGGGATACAACTCATCTAGAGAAATGCCAAATTTTTTCCCACTTTTTTCTTTCACCTTATACATGAACCATTTTCTACTCTTTTTTTTTTTTTTTTTTGATCAGTTAAAGTCATAATTTACCATTTGCAGATTGAAATAAGTCTAATATGTGAGTTAGGGATAGAAACAATCACTGTAAAAATTTGAATCTGTATAATCGATGTTAAGTGTTGTTAAATACACAAAATGTGAACAATAGTTATAATAAAAATGTTTCCAGCCTAAACCGTCTACAGTTACGCTTTATTGAGAAAAACACTGATATCTCCTTATATTTGAGGCTTTATTGCAAAATTTTTATATGGTAGGATGTTTTGCGATACAACAGACCTACACATATGCATCAAATGTGATATCTTGAACATTTTTAAAATCACTGTTCCCAAAGGTAAACTGGACCTTTAACCAATCCAAGCTTACGGGGTAAAGGAGGAAGAAAACTAAAACCTCTGTACACTGGTTCTACTGCTTGAAAGGCATCAGCCTCTATTGATTAGAACTTTTTGGGGAATGTTCCTTAAATCATCCTGCTCTCCGGGGGTCTTTTGCCATTTTCCACTCGTCCCAGAGAAACATGCTTTCTTCTCTCCGATCACTGTAGAATGGCTGAAACGAGTCTATCTTAGAGGATTTCATGCTTGCCTGACGAGTTGGAAATTTCATTTACAATGTACCTTGAGGGGTACCACCTGCAAACTGTATAATTCTCATCTACGACTAGCGCTCACTAAAAGTCAAATTGTCAGTTAAGCGGCTGGAGGCAATTAACCACTATGTAAGTCTTGGGATTTAAGGCTCTCTGTCTGCGATACCACAATAAACTGCCGTCTGTAATGTTGCAAGTTTCACCTTCTGTTTGACATGTAAACGTAAAGCAAATATATACACAAGCCATTTGGATCCTGACCTAGCATCCTCCTCTGGTGATGAGATAATATGAAATATACAAGCCATCATATATATCAGGTATTTGCATTTATATATCTCCTTGTATTTCAGAGACAATTGTGAGAATTGTTTCACAGATGAAGCACAGAATGTGCTATAATGAAAATGAAGAAGTCAGGTCAGTATGGCTTGCTGCACAAACAGGTAAATCACTTGCATAAAAATGCACTGTTTTATCATGCTATCGAGAAGATTAAACAGTATTCTACAAGCCACATATTAGTTTTAATTGATTTTTAATTGAGACTTTTTAATTGAGACAATGTGTGAACAAGTGTTAAGGAAAATAGAAAGTGCTCAATTGCATGACAGAGCCATATTAACAGGTTTTGTTTTTTTTTTCTTGCTCAACTTCCAGGTACATCATGCTTCTTCCCACCACAGGCTTCTCGGGGGGGGGGGGGGGGGGGGGGGGGGGGGGATTGATGAAACTCTTGCTTAGGTCTGGATGCTGACACTATCCAGGGTGTTCATGCTATAGACTTGCAAACTATTGTGTCAAAGCTTTGCTGCTATGGCAAAATAACAACAATAAAGCAGCATTCTAACAAGTTTCTCTACATTCGCAATGCTGCAGAGATGCAATCACTCCATGCTTTAGGTTCTATGCAGATGCATCTGAAATAAACCGTCACAAGGGTGAATTGAAAGAATCTGCTTGCTCGGAATACTTGCTGAAATTCTTAAAACACCTGAAATTTGAGAATGCAAAAGCTGAAAGATACAAAAGATGTAAGTCAAAATAGCAGAAATATCATCTTTCTGTTTTCTGATCAAACAGCTTTCCAGTTGATTCTCTCCCTTCAAATGATTCCAGAGTTTAAAGAAAACTATATAAAGATGTATCCATTGTGGCCCTAACATATATTTCACAGTGGTTTCAACTCCTACTAGCTGTACTTCAACCTTTCTTTAATTTATTGTCCATTTTAACTGTTGTGGTTAATCAAACTTGGATGTACACTTCATTTTGTAACCAATTCCTAAATCATTTTTTATACTATGACATAAAGTCAACATTCCCCCAATAAACTTAAAAATCATAGATTTGACTGCAATAAAACAACAAAAAAACTGAAGCATCATCGATGCAAAAATGCATTTCCACATTAAACCAATAAAGGACTCCTGAAATCTGCACACACAGCTGTAACACACTGTGCATTTGCATGACTGACAGAGTGACAATAATTTTTGGTACATTTGAGAAGTAAATACACTTCTCACTGTCTCATTCACATACTGCAAAAGGAGAATTATTTTCCCCCATTTTCTTTCTTTCTTTTTTTTTTTGTCATTTCATACAGACAAAGGAGTTTCAATTACTTCAAAATAATTCTTTGTTAGTATTTATATCCTTTACTGCCTTTCACATGAGTGTTATGACTTTCATAGTACAAAAATATGTTTGAGTACCTTTACTGCTTTAGATTCAAGGATTATTTTTGTTCAGGAAATTGATACTAATGCAAGGTCAACTGCTATTCTGAAGGGTTTCCTCCATAAAACGTCCTTGCCAACATTGGCTTTGATTGCTGCAAGGCTTGGTTGAGATTCAGCTGATGAAATCATGAAGTACATCAAATGCACCTTACAGGCTGGGGCATTTTGGGGAAAACAAAATAGGCTGATTATCAAAAGATAACTATATGCTGGTATACTTATATTTTTATGGGTAATTCCCCCCCCCCCCCCCCCCTTTGTACAGAGCTTCTCAACTTATACAGAGGTCTTCAATTTACCTATTCCTGGAGGTGCAATGCAAAACTAGGCAGTAAGGTTGCAAGCATTTGTAATTGCTTTGTCACTATTTCAAAAATTCACCCTCATAAAAATATGGAAATTATTCTCTTTCAATGATTTAGTGCCTACATCACAACCCCCTCCCCCCCCCCCCAAAAAAAAATAATAAAACACAAGAATGTCATTTCTGTTATATCATTACAACTCAAGAATTAACTGATATATCACAATAATATATATGCCAATTTGATTCATTTCAAGGTTGGAGGAAGATTTCAAGGGAATAGCAACATCACCTCAGATCATTTTTGTGTACGTAATTTGTTGCTGAAATTACTCTTTCATGGAAAAATAAATTATATGTGAAATTTTAGAATTCCAAAGCTTTTGGACTATTCATCCAGTATTACATGAAACTTTCACTGTGACTGTGCTTGCTCATTTGCTTGAACAAGAATGGGATAAACATGAAACTTGTGCAGTGTTCTCTTTTGCTTGCTTGCTACGACAGTGATTAAATGAAATCACAAGATTGAGAATGCTTACATAATCACCATTGTTCACATAGATGTGCTTCAGCCATGTGTAGTGCTCACCTGATATCTGTGAAGACGCTTCACTGGGAGCACTGCTTGTGTGCAACAAACTTCAAAGTAGCAAACTTTGTACATGTTATCATTTTCATTGCTTAATTGGAACCATATACATTGTACATCTCTATTGTGTTATATTCTGGCTAAACCACTTCTATTTTCTCTCATTGATATTGAAAAATGATAACTCAGTCCACTGAAGTAATCACAGCGATTTTGATTCCTTACGCAACAATTATTGGCTAACTGATCCCAGATAAATCCTGCCTATTGTGCACAATTCGAACAGTTGGTGTTGGGCTGTAGGATGTAGTTTATGGGACTACACAGTAGGATGCATTGTGCTGGTGGCCACATCAAGGGGACTGGTGTCAGCTTCTACTCATACATCCACTTCAATATTGGTGCATCTCATTCTGTATGTGTGTGGCTGTGTGTGTGAGGAAGACGAGTGATCAGAAAAAGAATATGAGAAAAAAAAATGTTCAAAGCTGAGTTATATCTAGTATACATTTTGTTCCCTCAAATAATATATCAAAAACAAGTTCAAGTTTATAGCAGCACTGCATATATTTTATTGGCATTGGCGGGGTCATAAGCATTGTAACTTGATATGTATCGCAAACTCTGAGGATGATTATTACCTTTGCAGAACATATAGATAAGCTACATTCCAGTTATGAAATTGCCCAAACTTTGAGATTGCTGTGTCATATTTTATTGACTGTTTTGTCTCAGGTGGCATAGTGCATGTGTAATTGTTACCGTGGATATGTTCCCTCGCCATGTCTTTTGTTAGTCACATTAATATCACAGAAACATGCAAGTTATGCTGAGTTGAGGGGAAGGTGCATTCCAATGTCCTTTGTTAACCATTTCAGTACTTTAGTAATGATTGACAGATGAGGTCATCTGAGGAATATTGGTTTGGAAGGATTTTTTGTGGGCGTTCCCAAGGATTCTGAAGAAAAATAGAAGAAAAATAAAATCGTTAAAAATATATGGAATGTTTCTACATATTCGTTTCACCGCAAAAGTGATGTTGAGGGTATCATAAATCAACATGCATTTGGATTTCAGGGGCCCTTTAAGCTGGGGCCACTGCACCTGAACATATCCTTAACCCGTTGAGGACGAGTCCCGAGTATACTGGGGCAGGTGTCTATGAGAAATGCGTGTTGTAGCAAAATCAGTCCGTCCTCAATGGGTTAAAGGTCCAGTTTACCTTTGGATCAGTGATTTCAAAAATTTTCAAGATATCATATTTTATGCATACGTGTAGGTCTGTTGTATCATAAAACATCCTACCATATGAAATATTTGCACTAAAACCTAAAATATAAGGAGATATCAGGGTTTTTCTCAATAAACCGTAACTGTATACAGTTTAGTCTGGAAATTTTTTTATTATAACTATTGTTCACATTTTGTGTATTTAACAACACTTAACATTGATTATAAGGATTCAAATTTTGACAGTGGTTGTTTCTATCCCTAACTCACATTTTAGAACTATTTTATAGCACTAATGCTTTCATCTGCAAAAGGTAAATTATGCCTTTAAGATATACCGGTATGTTCTAACCTGCATACAGACTGTAACTACTACCTGGTTACAAAAATCAACAATTAAAAATAAAATGAAAAAAAAATAGAATCACATTAGAATTTATGATGACATTTAGAATACAAGTATCTTTATAGTTCTCAAATGCAAAAATTAATGGATATTCCACAACAAATAAGACATGTGCATCATAACATTGAAAAATATTCATCTTATATATGGTGCATTATTATGAAAGCAATAAAATATAAGATTATTTGGGATTTTTTGGCTGATAAGAAACATTTTTCAGATTATAAGCTATAAATCTATATATAACTCACCCTACTTTAATAAAATGAAGTGTCTGAAAGCCAGAAAACTGTAAAAGTTATGTTTCTAAAATTGGATTCTCATGCATTTTTCTTCCTTTTATGATCTCTTGACTTTATATGGGTAATGCGATGACGCACAACATGTAAGTATCAGGGTGAAAAGAAATCTCAATAGCAAAGAACAGTCGGCTCTGAACCTTATAGGAGGTAAGGTTTCAAACCAAAACACATCACTTTCATTTACATGTCTTTGACCTTTTAGGAGTATGAATTATGCATTGCTACGATTTACCCAGAAGGAAATGGCAACCTCAACAACTGTGGGATCCGTGTAAAAAGTCACTCTTGTACAGACTGGGAACTATTAATCTAATACCTGGGGATTAATATGCATTCTACTTGTGTAAACTGCAAAACCCACTCCGGGCAAATGGGGCGTTTTGAGATTCCCCCACCTTTTATTCTTCTTCTTTTTTTTTAATTCCTCTGTTACCATCCTTAAAGGCTTTGAGGGGAATTAATCAAACACAGTAATTGTCAGTCGTTTGTTTGTTTGTTTGTTTGTTCATTTCATTTCCATCTGAGAAGATGTGTTTTATCAGGTCCAGTTGGATGTTAGGTGGTACCACTTCACCGGGTTAAACACCCTGCTCTTTGTGATGAATAAATGAAGCGGGATCTTTTATGCGCATGAGTTCAGACTCTCTCACACACAAGACCTACTTGGTAAAACTGGACATTTAAGACAACATTGCACAACCAACTGAAACATTGGCAGACCTTTAAACATTTTTCTGATAGTTTCTCAATCTGAACCTGAATTGTCCCCCCCCCCCCCTCCCTTTTTTTTTTCTTTTCCATAGCACTCCTTTACTGGTATTCACTGTGTACTAAACCATTTCATCAAAATGAGATAATAGGCCAACCCCTTGTAGTGACTTCAATAAAGGGGTCAAAATCAAGCAAGCAAAACTGGGATAGTTTGATGGAAAAAGACACAAAATAAGAAAGTACTGGAATCCCAAAGTTTCATGCTTATTTGAAAGCCATACCATTCTCTCTTATGCTCATGTATGATGAAGTCATTCAAAATGTTTATTTTTGAAGGGATTTATTATGTCTCCACTTCTGTTGCACCAAATATCAGTATCACAGAGAAATAACTTGATCACTTTAAATTCACACATTCAAGTACAACTGCAATCACACACAATCCAGTACATGATGCAATATTTGGTACCCTGGGGTACCAAATGAAAATTTGCTATTTTGTTGAATTTATTTCTTTGTCAGCATTGTACCCTGGGTTACCAAAAATGTGTAAAAAATAATTTTTGTACTATTTTGTACAAAAATGTTTTCTTGTTTGTGATTATGCAACAATATATGCATCTGAATGATTATATATTTTTTTCATTTATATGCTCTGTTGTAATCTTCACTGTTTAAAAGTTGACATGGAAGGAATATCGGCATTTGGATCATTATAACCACACTGTTGTCACTATGACAACATTGCACAACTGTATGATAATGGACACGAAATGGTGCTACACAACGCCGAACCCTGACACTAGCTTTTATTATCCTTAGCATTGTGCAGAGAGGTAGACATTGCTCCTTTCTTTCTTTTTTTCTTCTTTTCTCTCTTTCTCTTTCTGCTTTCTGTGGTTGCTAACCATAATTTGACAGAGAGTGAAGGAAACATTGATAGGAGACACCTTAATTCCCCCAAATCCTGCCTAATATCAGATTATGTAATCCAAATATTGTTGGCTATAGGCTCACAAATCCACCCATTGCCTAGTCTACGTGTGTATCCTGTATGCATTTCCTTTTTCTTTCGTTTTTTATGCATCTAGGGTTTTGGCAAGGTGGGTTTATTATTATAAGACTACTTCACATTTTGTGAATGGACATTCTACATGCTGAAACTAACAAAGAGGCCTGTAACTGTTGACACTGTGTTAAAGAATTTCTAAGAATATTGTACATCGCAAGATTGATATGCCCATACACTGTCCCACAATTTGAGTAAAAGTGTTGTGTCTGGAGATAGAGACCAGACTTGTCCTCAACCAAGGTCAGGCTGGAATTGTTTGTTGATGCATGGCTGATGTTTGGATCTGACCCAGATGTAAATCAGTGGTATTTACATTGAGTGCCAGTGTGAACACATACCTACCAAGATGATCTCTGCCCGTGGAGGAACACTGTATTCACATTGATGAAACCATGCACAAAGCATGGATTCTATCTGAACTTTAATAGTGGTGTGAACCATACCATAGTAGACAACATTTGAACACGCAATACATGAACATTGTGGACTTTCCATCCCACTCTTAAAAAAAGGTAGAAAACAGCCTCATTGCAGTGAAACTGATCGCATAATAATATTCTTCAGTTATCAAATCATTGGTATCTACAATGATGAGAATGAAATCATAACTACTCATACATGTAACATCTAATTGGTGATTTTATGCATCCTCTGCAAATTTTTGACATTCCAACTTCCAACCATCCACATTTATATGTAACTCACTCCATTCACAGTAAAATTTTAAAACATACTCTGCTCCTGTATATATGTCCTACATTTCGCAGCTTTTTCATTTTCACAAATTTTGCAAGTCAGATGCTACAAATGCTGACAAATTCAACATGCTAAAATAGTAACTTGGATCCTGACATCCCTTCAGGGAAATGCATGTATATCTAACATCTAACATACAAATTGTACTCAAAAAGGTAAAAGCAGATGCAAGTTCACACCCCTGCTGGTACATGTACATGTACATAAACGTTGTACATACAACTGTAGCTCTCCAGTGTCACCTGCAGATCAAGCAAATTACACTATTACAATACAAGAGACATCAATAGTCTGTGTTCTCAGTCACAAATCTCACAAGAAGCCTGACTACTAGTACTACTTGCATCTGGTCAGGAAAGTTAAGTATGTATTGCCTTTGATAGCCCTGATTCTTTGCTGAATACAGAACATCATTTTCCTATGCAGCTAGCACTAATAGAAGCATATCTTATGTAGATCACTGCCTGTATTGTAACTGCTGTTGAGAAATAGAATAGAATGGTTTATTGGTGGCACTGTATGAACAGAGCATAGGCCTACTTGCTCAGCCCCCCCCCCCTCCCCATATGCCACTTTCTAGCAAACTATACAACAAAGAGTATGGTATGTGCATGATTCTGTTACAGAAAGACACCCGAGACACTCTCCAAGAAATTTTACAAGAGTTATATGAAATTTGTAAGATTGCAAAGCACATTAAATCTATGATGCATCACTGCTGTAAGGAAGAGAAGCATATTCACGAGACAGTCCAGAAATAATTTGTATACTAAGTCTCTTGATATCAAATATCACTGATGACAATAAAAGCAATAGAAATAATAAGGAAAATAACTAACAAAGCACTGTGAGAGTACAGACCTCTAAGTACTACTACTAGTAGCTTATTTCTACCCATACAGCACAATGTTGCAAATCGCCCTAATCTCCCAATGAAGAAGCCTTTCTGTTGTATCTTTGATCGGATGTCGAGTCTACCTCATCAGCAGCTTACTGCACACTGCGCCTCAAGTGTGCATTCAATATGTACATGCACACCTTAAATCAAATATGCACAGCTTGAACTCCCTCATTTGTTGGACCTACAACACTGTATTTGCCACTGATAATCCTTCCAAAAGATATAAAAAGTATCCAGGATCCAGATGGCTATATGGATCACTTCCAAACTTTAATCATCTGCTATCTACGTCACTATCAACTTTTCCTGTAAGTTTCATACAAATCCATTCACAGCTTTTTAAGTTATTTTGCTAATGGACAGACAAACCGAAACACACAATCCAACACTGACAAAAACAAACAGAATTATCTCCCTGGCAGAGGTATTAAATACAATAAAGCACACATACATTATAAAAATATATACTTGGTGGGCTTCTATAGTGTCAGGCCTGCTAACATACCAGTAAATCATTGGAAAGGGAATGAGGCAAGCATATCACAATCTACAGCAGACAAATAAAAACCTGCTTCAAACTGTAATGCGGGAGAACAAGTAGGTCTGCATACCAGAAGGTCAGCAGCTTCTGAAGAGCATTTTATATCAAATGTAAAGAGGGGATATGAAATGGGAGGAAATAATCTGGATACGTATCATATGGCTAAACATGGGGAGGAGGGGGTGGGGATGGTAGGGGTTATAAGTGCCGAAGGTCATTAGCAAGGCCCCTTGAAAAGGGAGGAGGGCAAGTTAGGGACAGTGATGAATGGATTCACACACATCAGGCAGCAGACAAACGGACACCTCCCTCTCATCTCCAGTGTGAACTCATGCTCCTCGGCAGAACACCTAGTCTACAACTTCTAGACTCTAGACTAGTCTAAACATTGTTGCATGCTGCTTGTATCCACTATTTGTGTTGGAAATCAATTACAATGGGATTGTGAACAAACTTGTGTACATACATGTATGCATACAGCTGTAGGTATGTAATGGTTTTGTAGTATCATCAAAGTTTGATAATGTTGTGATACTGGTCACTGGAAGAAAGAATACAAACTAATTTTTCAGTATTAATGATTTTCACATCACTGGCACCTCTCACAAACTGAAGTCATGCCAAAGCACCTGCCTGCTACAGGTCCTGAATAAAACTTCAGGATTACCATTAGATGTTTTTCCAAAGATATTGCCCAAGCTAACAACTGCACAAAATCCACAAAGTAAGTCTACACTTCCATGGTGCAACATAAGCACTTGTCTGATAGCCCAGGGTAAGTGAAAATCAAAGTCAGGCAAGTGTTTTGGAACAATAAAAAAATTCTTACCCAAATTGGGCAAGCAAGAAATTTTGAAGCCACTTTTTTTCACTTGTTCCCCTTCAAACCCACAAAGTCAACCATACAGAAGCCCCAAAATATTGACTGTTCAGTGATTCAACACACTATTATTTCATTTCAGCAACTTTTCAACATTTATGTGAAGAAGCCCCAATGCAATGCAACACAGACACTCGATCAAACCAAGTTTGTTACTCCTATATGTGAATAAATGTGTGCTGTTTATTCAGATGATTGTGTTTTAGAAAGCTGTTAACTTAGACCCCATTTACACGTAGGCCGGCTTTATCGTGTCGGCCTCACACCGGCGTCTAGCCGCCTCCAAAAAATGTCAAAATTATGTTTACACATTGCAGAAAGGTCGGCTTGACGCCGCCTTGAAGTCGGCTTGACTATACCCCCCGTTTACACATACAGCGGCTTGGCCGGTCTGCGTGGCGAGGCTTTCATGAGTCTCTTCATGTTATTTTTTTTCGCGCGGTCATCGTGTTCGATCTCAAATCCTGTGATTTTCATTATGCGATTTCGCCACTAATATAGTACTTTAGCGCTTTTCACTTATCTGTTCTCCTTTTACGGACGCGTTGTCTTCATAGCTATGAAGTTTGATGATGTTAATAAGGAGCTCATACGAAGTAAACAATACAAACCTTACAAGTTAAACTCTACACAAACACACACACACAAAGATGCAGAATGACTGAATAAGCAGAAAACTCAACAACGTAGTTCAGGACTCCAGTGAAGCAAAATTAATCACAAAACAAAAACACTATTTTGATTATTTGTACGAGTAGTTGGTCATTCGGCGTTCAGATTTCTGACGAGCAATACCGAGGTCAACAAATTGACGAACGATGACGTATCCGCACTATTGCACAAGCCTGTGATGATCACGTGACTCTGGAAAACTGGCGTCAGTCTGCTTTGTGTTTACACATACGTGAAGGTGGCGTGAGGCCGCCTTGAAGCCGACCTCACACCACCTCCAGAGGTGGACCGAAACTGGGGCGGCCTCAAGCCGCCGTCAGTCCACTTGTGTGTTTACACTTACGTTCGAGGCGGCGTGAGGCCGGCCTCAGTCGTATGTGTAAATGGGGTCTTACATGTGATTTTCTGTATCATCTGAACTTTCTTTTTGGGCAAGTAGAGTTCATGTTCCGGTATGTGTTCTGCAACAATTTGAAAATCTGCTTGCCTGACCAGGCAAGTGGTAAAAAGGGGTGAAAGGGGTTTTAAAAAAGTTATGTTAGACCCCTTTCATTAACTCTCCTGGCTCGACCGGGCCCGCACTAAGTTTATGAACAATAGGGCCAAAATTCCTTGCACGGTCAAAGGTCACAAGTACTTGGCCGTGCCTCTGCTGGAGCAGCGTTCATTTACCATGGTAGTTATCCCTTACCTGGCCAAGTTTGTGAATGGGTCATCGTAGATGTAGTGCGGCTCTGCTATAGTTACTGAAAGCAATTTTTACTGCTTGGTGCAGGCTCATTTAGCTCGGGCTGGGAGCTGGCCAAAAATGCACAAGTTACTGAAAGGGGTATAAAACCCTGACTTCATGACGTACACTTTGGAGTGGATCAGACATCATTACACATACACTGTGTTTGGACATGTGTTCCACAATAATTCAAAAATGTACAGCTTCCATGCAAAGGCAGCAGGCATGGTTTGAACATTGCAAGCACATTGTTGGACATGTGCACTTCTGTCAGATCAAGTCTTCACATTGAAGTATACAGGGCATAAACAAAGTTTTGGGAACCATCTCTCCTCCTCCCCTTCTTAAGTGTGATGCGATGTCTCTGCTCGACTCTCTTCTAAAACTCCCAGGCACCAACGGGTGTTCTGTCCCAAGAGGGGGTGATATAGCACACAAACTTCCAGTCTGAGTTTTGCTGGTGTATGTGTCAGCATGGAGCTACTAACTTAGTAGCTCCATGGTGTCAGTTTGTGCTGCGCTTATATCGGGTGCTGTTCGTTATTCCGAAGGTTCGCTATTCTGAAGGGTCGTTATTACGAAGGGTCGTTAATCCGAAACACGCAAATTCCCTATACCTAGAGGTTCGTTACTCCGAAAATGAAAAAGGGTTCGTTAATCCGAAAATTTGTGGCGATATTCCGAAAGTTCATTATTCCTAAGATTGGTTAATCCGAAAATGAAATTCGGAACAATGAACCTTCGGAATAACGAATCTTAGGAATAAAGAGCCTTCGGAATAACGAACCTTCGGAATAACGAGCTGTGACCCTTATATCATAGTAGTTCCATTCTTATACATTATATACAAAAGGGAGGGGAGAATTATCACATACAAGTAGGCCTACTTCATTGTTTACTGTCTAATCACTCTCTTGCATCTACAGTAGGACCTAATGTCATATCACACCTCAAAGACTCAACTCGAACTTGCAGTGTTTGAGATGAACCAATGTTGTATGGAATATATGTTGGACCGACAAGAGGGTCTGAGAGGTTAGACTAGGGAGCCATGATCCTATACAACTTTGCTCCGAGGGAAAACAGGAAGTTATAAATAATGTCCAAATATTGGTCAGAGCCTGGTGCAACACTTCCCAGCATCCTTCAGCCCATCTGGTGTCAATTGCAAGGATTTCTTGTTCTCATGGGCTCATCGCTGATGTTACTTTTCAATTTATGTGACAACAACACCTGTCTCGATGTTGGCGGAGCAGTACAGATGACTGCTGGTGTCACAAAATAACTACAGTGAAAAACCATTTTTATCACGTACCATATTAACTACAAAATATATTTAGACGACATGAAATGTTTTGCTACATGCAGCCCACCAGCCTAGAAATTGGCTTTTCAGCTCAGGTTGTTGACTTCTTTCATGCAAGCCTCAGGCACCATCTAGCAATGTTAGAAGGCCTATGCTCATCACAGAATTAAAAATTGTGAAGTTAGACCGCATCTAATCACATTTGCAATAAAAAACAAAGTTAAAATTTGCGTAATCTTTTCCCCCTGGCTTGGCAGCCTTCATGCAACCATGTGCCCATTCAACAATAGCCTGACCAGCCAGCTGGAAACTGCCAATTCACATTTTGCATGAGACAGAATGTAATAAGCCCAAAGAAGAAGAAGAAAAAATTTTGTATTTATTTGATTTAAAGGTCTTTATTCAAGCAAAATCTGAGTGGGCGACTAAAAGTCGAATTACACAGATTAAACAATTACAAAGAATGTCGTAACCATAGTGGGTACAAAGAAAACATCACATTTATTAAAAACCCCCAGAGCATACATTAATTTTCAATTTTCAATTTTTTTCCCCTATCAATACCACATATGATCATGCTACCTTCACGATTGAATTTGCTGCACTTTAAACCCAAAAGTGCTGTAGACAGTTTCCCATTACAAAATGTGTGCTTCAAGCAATTAAACTGAGAGTTTAACCTCTTTTTTGTTTGTTTTTTTAATGAGCACATCCAACGCCCCTTGTTTGGGTGATATCCATGCCCATACTGCTGCGTATCTCTCACAATGAAACCAGTGCATGGTGCATGCATGAAAAAAATTATAAAAACCCTACCTGAATGTACTGTACCCTATATTTCAGTGGCCCATTTACTTCCAATAAAACAATTTTCCCCCCTAATCCAGAGAGTGGGAGCTGGCAAGTGAGAGTCAAGTGACACATATCACAAGCTTTCCGGTGCGAGGTATCACACTGCAAATCACATTGTCAAACTTCAGGTAAAGTAAGAAAAATCACATTTCGGTGTACAGTTTTTCCTGGTAAAATATTTGTAAAAGCTACAATGTGTACAGGGAAACTTTGCTGTGAAGTCACCAGATTTCGAAAACTATGATTTTTCACTGGGCCTTACAGATAACATTGCGACTGAAGAATACACAGACTCTGTGAGCTAATGGAGAATAATGATAATATCATTCTATCAAACAACATGTGTAATTTACTCCATATCAAATACCACTTCTCTTGACAATCAAGTGAGGATGAGGAACAAGAGGCCTGTTCACACATGCCCAAAATTATCATATTTCACGAAGAAATTTTGCAATGCAGTGCAAAAAACCAAAAAACCAAAAAAAACCCTTTCATTCTCAAGTTTGGACACACACAAAAAACATGTCATAACTATCACAATCTTCTCTCCCCCCCCCCCACCACCACCACCACCACTGCAAAACTCAGTCCATTGAATTGATGAAAAGTCCAACTTGACTTTTGTTGTTTAATTCCATGATGCAACTCGCCGCACTACAGTAGGTCCGCTTTATACTCAGGTGCCTGGGGTCATGTTGCAGTCATACGCAATTCAGAGATTTAAAGTGCTTCACATGAAAAAACAAACAAACAAAAAAGTATTTTTTTTTGGGGGGGGGTGCTATGTGAGAATAGTGGCAAATAAAAATCAATTTTGGCAATGCTACCCAAAAAGCAATAAATCTTGTGTATGGACTGGCCAATCAAAGCGATGAGCCACAAAATGTGTGGGTTCTACCACATGTCTTCAAACCATCACAATGTAGGTATAAGGGATAAACAGGAAGCACTCCCTCTGGGACGGCATTCGGTAATGCACATACAGCATCCAGAATGTACTCAAGTGATTGATAGTGCAGCAAACATGGAGTGGGGGATTTCATGGACCCGCCATACAGCTGCACGTGCTCTACAACCTACACAACACTCACATCAATATGAGTTTGTGGGACAACATCTCATATAGATTATTGTGAGTGAATTATTTCATGTTCAGGATCAAATAATACCACGTAAATAAACATTTTCAGCAGCTACAAAAATATTGGTCATAATTTAAAAGCACTTCTCTTTTCCACGTTCTACATACAGTTGAACCTCTATTATCCGGCCTCCCTTTATCCGGATCTCTCTATTATCCGGACGCAATCTCGCCATGATTTTTAAAATCTTTTTTTAATAATTACGGGAGGAAAGGGGGATTCCCAACGGATACATTTCTTAATAATTATTTAGGTAAATCATCCCAAGAATTTATAAAAGAAAATGATTTCATTCTTGCAAACACGAACCTCTATTTTGGGGTCTGTTACTGTGTGTAACAATGAAAAGGTTGCAGTATACACATTACTACATGTGGTACTACAATGGGCTACATCAGTACATGTGTATGTATATCAAAGAGATTTTCCCCAGTGATGTATATGTAGACTCTACATGTATAAAGCATTGAGTCTCCCGTATCCGGCCAAATCCCTTATCCGGACGAGCCCCGGTCCCGACTTGTCCGGATACGAGAGGTTCAACTGTATTATAGATATTACTACCGGGTATAGTGTAGACAACCATATCTAAAAGTAACTTTGTGTCTTCGAAACTGTGAAATTTGAAAGAAAAAGGAAGCTTTACACTGCAGTCTTCTGCCTCTTTAAAGATTACTGGCTTTAAGTTTTCGTTTTACCAGCAACATTCAGTGTCACACGATACTCACGCTTAGCATTGTGATTCAGAGTAAAGGATGAGTGGATATCCCATTAGACAGTGCTGAGGTAGGCTTTGATTTTTAATGAAGCAGCCAGCACACACTTGTTGATAAAACATGTGCCCATATCACTATGTACAGGCAAGGAGGTGAACTCCCTGGTACAAGTAATGTACAATGTATGCTGTAACATATAGGCCCGAATTCACGAAGGTGGTACAAATGAAACCATTGTTTAAACCATAGACAAAAACCATGGAGCGCCAAGTGTCGCATGGAATATTTCATTACGAAATCAGTCATTTCGTCGATGAAATGATTATTTTGTAACTAAATGACAACGTTTTGTAACTAAATGAACATTTTGTCCACGAAATGATAATTTTGTTAAGGAAACGGTCATTTTGTCGACGAAATGACCAATTTCGTAACAAAATATTCCTGTGCGACACTTGGCGCTCCATGGTTTTTGTCCATGGTTTAAACCATGGTTTAATTTGTACCACCTTCGTGAATTTGGGCCAGAGAGTCACTGAAAAACAGCAATATACCCTTTGTCTGGTCCTTCCAAGTCAAAAGAACAAAATTTTTGTGGTACAGTGTTGTATCTTTTAAATTTTAATTTGTGTGTTTTTCTTTTAGGAGATATTCGAGATGGCCACCAAAATGATCTTAAATACTCTTCAATATAACTCAACACCCTCAAAGATGCAAGAATTACATCAACTAAATTAGAATTCAGTACCTCAAAAATAAATTGCAGGGTACACTGTAAATCTATCAATTTATTTTCAATTTATTCACCATTTATACGGAAATTATTAAATATTGAAGTTTCAATTTTTGGTGGCTATCTTCAATATATCAAAACCCTCAGGGATGGACGAGTTGATTCAACCAGATTCAGCACCGGCGAAATAGGTTTAAACCATGTTTTTACTTTTTAATTTTTCACCATTAATTCAGAAATACATGTACAAGCAAGTGCACAGGAATTTCAGATTCTGGCAGCCATATTGGTGGCCATCTTGAATATCGTACATTGTATCTCAAAATCCTATACAGGATGCAAGAGTTGCATCATACACCAGATTCAGATTTACATAAGCACCTTCAAAATAGGATAAAACCACCACAAAAACAAACAAACAAACAAACAAACAAACATTGGGCAGATTAAAAAAAAAAAAAAAAGGTTAGGCCCAAAATCTGACTTTGGCTGCCATGTCTGAAACGCATTTCAATTTCCACTATCAGAACGTGTTTGCAAATGCCTTTCAGATAGCGTTTCTTGAGTTGTTGGGCGCATCAACTCTGTTGTGAGTCGATTGGGAGGGCTTGTCACCATGCAGCTCCATTGAGCAGTTTAACCCAAAAGAACAGAGATGTGTAGTTGGTAGTGGTTGGCATGGGCAAAACAACTGTGTTTATCAACTCTACAGAAACGCTTTTCTGGCTCAAAGGCATTTGTGATCCCATTTTTGGCATTTCAAGAACCATGTTTTTAACCCCATAATCACAACAGCTTTTCATTTATCAATTGCCCAAAACTCCTTGAAAGTTGTTTGGAAACCTTATTTCTGAGCCAGAAGTGAGTTGATAAATGCACCCTACTGCATCCAGACTACGTGTATAAGCATCTGCATGCATCTCAAATAACCCTTTCTTCTTTATTTTTATTTTTTATTTATTTTTTTTTTTGGGGGGGGGGGACATTTTGAGCAGATGTCATAAAATTTGTCAAAATCTCCATCTTATTTTCCCTGGTATATCACATGTATGCAGTAAAATTCAGAGTTTCCAAGCTAATGACAGGAGGATACACAAGACTTACGTCCATCATATAACATAGGGGAGCCTTAAAAGTATTGCATGTTATGACTGTTAAAAAGTGATTTTTGGTTTATAAATTTACAGAGAATCACATCAGACCCACACAAAATAGTATTTGCCTACACTTGTAGTTCTCAATTATTAAAATTCATGAAATTCTTCTGTTGATATGTTTTCAATTCAGTGCTTATTTACGTCGATGTAGGGCAATTTGTCAATTCGTTCTCAATTGTTGTTAAACTTACAAAACCACTGTAATTTGATCAGCAACACAATTTTTTGAAACATGCATGATTTTTTTTTTTTTTTTTTTTTTGGGGGGGGGGTCAATTTCTGGGACATCCCACAGAATACATACATATACAATGTACAAAAAGTCTCCTTGGCTTTAGGTATATATCACAACTAACATGAATCATGAAAACTTACTGTAATAACCTGATATCTAGGTCTACAAGGTAAATAATGCTTCCATGAAAGTACATGTAATTGTAATGCATTTGTGGGCCCATAACACAAAATAGTTAAAGTTCAAGTAAGACAACCTGATATGGATAATGATACTTATGACTGAAGAGGCTTTTAAAACTACCATTAAATTATGAAGTGCCTTGTACATAGAGAGCGCACTATCTCCTAGCAAATGAGATCTTATTACATGTGAAGGAGAAATGAGAGAAGGTGTAAAATTAATCATAAAGGAGAAAAATAGTATTTTTATGTGCACAATTAGATTTCAATGCTGCGTGTTCATCGGCAGTCCACCTGAACAGGTGGTAAACAATGTAAGTTCTATGCCCTTAGGCATCAACAGGGGGCTCACTACTGAATATTAGTAATTATGTCAATTCAAGATTCAAATGCAACCAAAAGTTTTAAACAAAATCCGTACATATTTGCATCAACACAACGTGGAAATGGACAATAAAAAAATCTTTAAATTTGAAACCACATTAAGAATTGAATAAAATCTATGAAAATGCAAATTACACATTTAAATGAAGTCATCCTGTGCCTTGCTTTACAAACGTTCTTTCAGAAATGAACAAATTGAAGTTTCATTCTGATTGCAAACTTCATGTCTTCTTTGATAAGACTTTGCTGTAGTGCAGTCATGTGAATGTATTTAAAAATCATTAATTACAGAGTTACAGTAATAAAATGTTTATAAACAGTAAATCAACCAGTAGAGTGTGAGTGGAGGGAATGCAGGAGGTAGCAGGGCATTTGTTACAGAAACTTGATATTTAACTCTCACCGCGTTCACATTGTCCCCCGCGCCGCGGGGACAGCCTCAAGAGATCTTATCTTTTTTACGACTGACCGTTCACATTGGTATCTCATCTGTCCCCGAGCTGTGGGGGCAATTGGAGCTTGGGGCGAGCTCTGCCAGGCACAGCGCATGCGCACATTTGATGACCACAGCTGGACGCTATCAATTTCGCCCCAAGGTCACTCTCCCCTCCAAATCTTGTCCCCGTACCCGACTTGATTCGCGGGGACGAGGGGACAAGTCCCAGCGAGCGTTCACATTATGGTTTTGGAGGAGAAAGTCCCACAGCTCGGGACTTTCCCCGCGGCGCGGGGGACAATGTGAACGCAGGGTTAATGTAAACTGTCAAATTCTAACTTCTGGAAAAAACATCTTACACACTAGTTTGATATATTAAAACTAGGAAGCATTATGATCAAGATAGCATCCTTGGTCAATAATACAGCTAAAGTCAGCAGAAAACAGATGTTCCATATAAATCCACTTAAGATTTTACGGCCTTTCTTATGTCACTCAGTTGTGTCTAAAGCTCCATCAACAGCCATTCCCCTGGCACTTTCCACTGGCGGCCTGCACCAGGGATAATAGCGGTGGCTATGACCCTTTCCTACATGACGACAGGTCAAGGGTCACCAGACAGATTTACATGCCTTTGCACCCACCGCCAAAGAAAAAAAAAAAGAAGAAAAAAAATATGAGAGGATTTAGGAATCCTTTGAACTAGCCTACATTCACACATTGAACAGTACCACTGGTTCTTTGGCTCCCTATCCACTCATCTTCTTCACTGCACAATGAACGCTGGCACAAGCAAAGGTTGGGTAGGAAAGAGGAGGGGAAAAAAAATCATAAAAATTAGCCGGGAGGACCAAACTCATAAGAGATGGCTTGCAACACAGTCGCATAATTACACTTCGCATTGTGCACCCTAACCAGCAAGAAGTGTTATTCTAGGAGTATAATGGGGAGAAGTCGGGTACACAAACAGTGATTCTCTCGAAGAGCAAGGGCATTCGGTGTGGACGAAAAGGGGAGAGCATAGCAAAGTCACTGTGGCATGGTGGCCTGCAGTCACATGATCGCCGTGTATGCTTGTCAAAAGGGTGGCAAATGCAAGCAAGTACATCATCATCATTAATATGATTTTGGAGGCACACTTCCATACACAGACAACTGGTTCTTGACCTCGCACCGACTGACAAAGAGTGTTTTTTTTTTTTTTTTATGCAGCTTGCAGTCAAGCAGAGTCAAATACCATCAGGACAACGGCAACAAATGGCATGCACTTTGTGGCTTTCTGACTTTGATCTGGACTAGAGGCACCCAAATTTAGCCATCAACATAAACATCTCTTTGATCATCAAGTTGCCTCGTTTTAACTTGTGATGATAAACAGATATATTTGAGTTTTGTCGACAACAAACGTTGAATACATGACAGGGAATTCAATGTGGTTACTGGTATGTGTTGCAAATTTCATAACATGCAAAAATTTCATTTCATAACATGCAAAAATTTACTGTTCCTGATATCTGCCTACATACCAACTACTATCATGACTGTAAAACAAGATGTTTTAGAGGCATGAAATTTTTGCGATTTGGAGCCGACGGCCATTTTCGTGACGCTATTGCTATTGCCGCTATAAACATTCAATGCATCTAGTGTAGACAAGAACTTTTGCATGCATTTAAATTTTGCGAATCTTGGCTCACGCAAAATTAAAATGCACGCGAACATTCCTCATTTTACAGTATCTGAAGGTACAACTCATTGAATGTTATCCGATCACTGCTGTGCTACTGATAGCATACAAGACTAAAATGACTTCAAGGCTTTGTTGTTTTTCTCATTTCTTCTTTTCAAAAGCAGTTCTACAATGACTATTTCCATGGATTTTTTTTTTTTTTGGTATCATACAAGTATACTTATTCCTGGAACTTACAATACGATCAAAGAGTTTCTGTTACAAGTATTGGATTGATATTGCCAGTATAATTCATGTTTCATCAGCTATATATTTGTTGTAATGAATGATTTGCATTCTGATGCAGTAATCTAGTCTTTTCAGTGATTCGATGTGTCACGCATTCAGTTGCACACGAGCAAGAGAACATTGTCATACCATAGAAAGCTAATGTTTATGACATAATTCACTCACATCATTAGACAAATATTTTTTCTGTTTTGTCCAAATAAAATGTTGTTTTTTTGTACAGTGAATGCTCATCTACAAAAGAACACCTCATTACAACACAAGTTCATGTAAACCTACTTGTTAATACAGACAAAGTAATACAAGATGTGCATATTTATTGTGTGTTTACATAATCCTCCCTAGCACACTGCATAACTCATCATCAAACATGGTACAATGTACATGTACATATCATAGGGCCTATAGACCAATATCACATTATAAAAACAGCTAAATGCATCATTCCCTTTTTATGCCTCCTGCACTTGTGGTGCCAGAAGCATTATTTTCTAGTTGTCGGTCATATATATGTCCTGCTGTCTGGCTGGCTTGTCATTTAAAGGGGAAGGCTAGTAACTGATCAGTGGGAATCAGTGGAAATGCTGGGAGATGATTGTTCCAATCCTTATGGGATTCATTCAAGAGTTCATTGTATATCTATTGTTGTGTGAAAATGATTTGCTTCAGAATGGTCTCATATTCAAGTAATGTGCAGTTTAATGCTTCCAGGTTAGCATCCCTGGTCAGTGACGGCTCATTAATCTGCACATTACTTGAATATGAGACCGTTCTGAAGCAAATCATTTTCACACAACAATAGATGTACAATGAACTCTTGAATGAATCCCATAAGAATTGGAACAATCATCTCCCAGCATTTCCACTGATTCCCACTGATCAGTTACTAGCCTTCCCCTTTAAACTGTCAGTATCAAATACCACACTGTGGGTGTATAGGATAATTCAAGGTAGTGTCGTAAAGATTTATTGCATATTTATCAATAAAAATACAAAGATAGACCATTTTTGGTACAGTTTGAAATATTACATTTGAGACTTTGTACACTAAGGATCTCCTGATGAAATTCACTTTGAAAGAAAATTTTGACCTCAACCTTCTTGTTCTGCCCCTCAAGATTAAATCATAAATTTAGTATGATTACATTGTATTGTACCTCCATGTATTCAAGGGCCCTGTAGATACTCCTATTTTCTACCAATCAAAGTACTGTATGCAAATAGTGCAATGTACCTGTATTACTATAAAGATTGGTGATGGTGCTTGAAACTTGCATTAAATTCAGAGTAAAATTTTCCCGTATGGATATACAATGTATTATGACGTATTGATATGGGATTTTTTTTTAATGTCTAAATGGCCACATATACATCATATAGTATACGTCATAATCAGCATATCGATATAATGGTTTGAGCATCACTTTGAATACATTTTTGTCAGAACGCTCTCATATCCATGTCTTCTTATAAGTAGGCATACATGTATTTTTGCGAACTACAAAATGGATTCAACACAATAAAAAGCACACACAATGCCCAAAGCCCATGTAAACTTCATACTGCACAAGGCAAACACTCATACATATATTCTCAAGCTTCCTATGAAACATTTAACAGCGTGCAGGGCCTGACGCTGCCATACTATCATCATAATGTTGTGTCTGAATGGTCTCATATCAATAAATGGTACATCCATTCATTGTATGGATATTCGATAAGCACTGTACAATTGTAAAACCAGTAATTTTTGTGTGCATTTTAATTTCATGAATTTTGCAAGAGCCAAGATTCACGAAAATTAAAATGCATGCAAAAGTTCTTGTTTACACTACAGTGTATACGCACTGAATGCCACTAGCAATTTGCAAAAATTTCATGCCGTGAAAAAGGCCATCGGCTCTAATTTGCAAAAATTTCTTATCAGGGCTTGACACTAACTTTGTTCCCTGGTGGCCCATTTGGGCCACTAAAATCTTTAAATCTGAAGGTTTGGTGGCCAAAGAAAAAAGTGTAGTGGCCAAAAATAAACTGAAACATAATCAATCCATCTTGAATCGAAGTGCCTGATCGAGCCAATCAAATATAGCATTTTGGAAATTTGGTAGTCCAACATCAATTTTACTGGCCCGGGCCACCACTAATGTCTATCCCTGTTGATATCATTATACTTCTAGCAACTGAGCCACATCCCAACCTGTTCCCCCTAAGCCATAGCCAAACAACTTTATATTGCCAACCTCTCACAATAACTCTGTAAGATATCACCCAAGTCCACTATTTCCATATCTAAAGAAGAGTGTGTTTGAAGTTTGCACAGCTTCAGCCACTGAGAGCCCTGGCCCTGGATCCTTACAGGGGCCACCTGTTCCTGCTGAACAACTTTGTACCCCCCATCTCTATATGAGTGAATCCCATCAGGTTTGATTCAAATGTACCTATGATGCACTTTAATGAAGAAGATGGAAAGAGAAGAGATACACCCTGTACATGTAGAACATAAAAGTTTTGAAACAGCAGGAAACACACACACAGCATGACAGACATACTTGTACAAAATACTTTGTACAACAGATAACAGACAGAATGATATCACAAAAGTCCACCTCCACAGTACACCAATATCTCAGGTGAACTACAGAACAAACAAAATCTCTATAGAAGTTGATTTGGCTGGTGACTCAAGTAACAAAAGTGATGTGCACCATTGAAATGACTTGCAAAAGATGCCAAATATTTTAGACTCTTTTTATTTGGGAAAAGTTGAGTGCCGTTACCTTGGGCACACAAGGGAAATCAATTCATCAGATGCAAAGATTTTTCATTGCTACTCATTAGATAATGAATTTCCTTCGATTTTTGTTGAATGCTGAAGGCATTCTTCTGTCACCTCAACATACTCCCTCTACAGAATGTGTCACTTGTCCGGTAGAGGCTACACCATGAGCATGAATTACATTGATGTGATACAACGATCACACACATTGTCAGTCTGTTTGACAATGAGTCTACTTCTTCAACAATGATTTGCAACTGAGGGCGACAACCTTTCAAACCTGCAAATGAACTTCACTGATCGGTGAATCAAGGGGATACCTTTCATGTGGCATCCGACGACGTCTTTACTGCCATTCCTCTCATTAAATTCTTGCTGGCAGCAGGTCATCACTTTCTGCCATAACACTTGCCTCCTTGCAGCTGCAGGAGGTACATATACACAGTAAAAGCCTCTGCATCATCTTTTCTCTCCACACCACCTCCTTGCAATCCATGTACCCATCTCTCAATGTACCCCCCCCCCCCCCACCCTCCTCTCTTTCTCCCTCTCTCTCACACACTTGGGTCTACTGTTAATTCTAGTCTTGGTCACAGGCTGAGAGTTACATTTGTGCTTCTGTTATCTATTGCATATATAGACACACACAGTATGCCTGTAAGGTGGCAGCCAGGTCCATTCAGTCTTGGGATTGTACAGGTAACTATTCTTCAAACTTTCTGTATTCTATAAAAGTCTGCTCAGAAATTACAGGCTTTTTGCTCTCTTGAATGGTCTTACACTGACTGATGACACTGATTTCATGTTGCTCATTTCTTTTTAAAGATCTACCATATCACTCTGTATAGTAATTTACATTTGTACAATTTGCATCTATACACAACTTTTGTTGAATCAAAGAAACATTACAGATTTATAATGTATGTCAGACAATACACAGGCATTGTTCAAAATCATTAATAAATACAATGCCTTCACATTTAGGAGTTATTTGTTTCAACAGATTCTGCATGGTTGCAGAATGATCACAGTAGCTGAGTAATAGCTGTAGCCCAGAGAAATACTCTACCACTGATATCAGCAAGCATAACTACTCCAAGATTGCTTCCTTTCAAAATGTAATGCTTGAAATAAGTGTACAATGACAAAACACTGGACATTTCTTTTATTCCTTAGTTTGAATGCATGCACATTGTAAGATTTCTGTATAATGTGCATACATTGAACCACAAGTGTCTTGAGTCCACCTGCTCTTCAAAGCACCACTGACTTTTTACTTTGTCCTCCAAAGAAAAGTTTCAGCATTTACCACCTTCTACCAACAAGGGAAACAATGTATAGTACATGTATCAGCACAATAAATGACATCCTTCATCCTGATAAAGTTGTCCTGTAGTTGTATAAAATTCAATTTCAACTAGTGGTACATTTCTTACTTTGTAGATATCACTGGCCAATTAATTATGCTATGATTATCATTAGATGACACTTAATTTCAAGAATCAACTCACACACATAAAAAACCCACTTCACTTCCTTGCAAAGAGCAGGGTGATAACCTGATGAAGTAGTCCACCCCACAATCCCACATCAGAAAATGGGCAAGTGATGCCAACCTCATGTGGTTTGCCCCAGGTGACAAGCAATGGTAAAGCAAACAGTATCAACCAGGCGCATTGTGCCATGCGTAGGAGAAGAAGAATTAACTTCCAGAATTAGAACCCTGATCATGGATAGTCATTACATTTGATGTAAATTGTACTCTTTACTTGAGTTAAAGCAAACTCTTTACTATTTAACATATTCAAATGAATTAAAAGAACTTCATTCTGCCAAGAAGTCCTTTCAAATGCCATGGCAACATTTTACATGGTAAAGCATATATCACTGTATGAGGCACAGTATACATTTCATGTTTATACCCATATCAGCATCAAATTTGTAACATCATTCTCTCCTTTCGATATCTGTTTGTCTCAAGTCAATACAAAGGAACTGCATGATAGGATAATGGCCCTGTTCATTTTTGCAAACTGTACAATAGAAAATAGAGTGTACATGTAGCTCTCCTATTGCTCATACTTATCTTGTGTGCAAAGCCTGACCCCATGAATTCATGCAAAACATTTGTAAAACTAAACATTTGTAAAACTCGGCATTTGGAGGAATCAAGGGCTCAGTTTGTGACTTCTATCAAAAGAAAACACCCTTAAATAGCATATCACACATCTACAATTGTACATGTACAATGTGTAAAAGTCACAATGTTGCTAGGACATGTTCCGCATAATTGATGTCATGCCATTTGCAGTTTTTTTTTTTTTTTTCAACTTCAATCTCACATTAACACTTCTACTGAGATGTTCTACTGAAACAGCAGGATCGCCTACACAACAGTACTGGTGCCACAAATAGGGTGAGCACAACCCCATGATAACTGCAGATGCAAGCAAGACACGACATAACCCATACCGCCTTTATCTCCCATCTCATGTCAGTGAGGCTGCTGATGAAGAACATTAATAATTCAGACAGGAGAGGGAATGCCGAGCCAAAAGACTTTTGTGTGTCATGTTTAATTAAATCAGCCGTCACATCAATACCACTACAACGCTATATGCTAATTAGGGCAGTGGTCAAGCCTGCGTGGCATCTCGTACACACAGAAGACAGAACACGGCACGAATTGACATCAACACGTTGGTGATTATATTCAGATGAGCTTTACAAGGTGATTATCATGAGAACCTGCCTCTCCTGGTAGGAGACAGAGCGGGGTCATATCAAAGCGGCATGATTTCAAACGAGTGAGAAATGGTTCAAGTGAAAACAAGGTGGGAGTGCACATACAGTCATACACTCGAGAGGCAAATATCAATTCTGTACGGTGTCCTCAGACCAAGCAAATGCATGTAATGCATTAAAGGACACTTCGCAAACAGCGGCACTCAACATGCATTCAAGAAGGATGACATCCTGTATACGTACACCATAATCCGGGTTGTTTTCAGCCAGTGTTAGTTGGTACACTGGGAATGACATGCCCAGGACAGGGGAATCTGATACGTGTATTGTTGTTGTTGTTGTTGGGTTTATTATTATTATTATCTTTCTTTTTTGGGGGGAGGGGGGGGGGGGGGTTATACTGCGTATGATATAAGGTGTCAACCTTTTCTATTTTTTCTAACTCTGCTGTGTTCTGAGAATAAGAAACACACACCTTGCTGCAGCACAGCCAGATTTTGCATCTTCATCCCATCCCCTTTCAGAACAATTATCTCAGAATGGTTGTGACATTCTAAACAAATAGGTTGTAGATAGTAATGAAGAGTAAATGATTGTCTTACTTAGCTTTCTTTTTTTCTTCCTTTTGTATAAGTGCAATACACTTGCATCATCTACAGTTTTTTAATTGCCCCATCAGTCACTCGTTTCTATGGTGCATAAAGCCGTTTTATGGTGACTCTTTAAATCTTTATTTTTTTGTTTGTTAATTGACATCTTTATTTGCATATGAATATTTTCTCCATTAGTGGGTTCTTAAATTGTTTTTATATGACCTACATTGTACAGTGTATTGTTTGCCTATTCAGTAATTTACATACAAATGCACAGGTGTGAATATTTCAGCTCTTGATAAAACCTTTGTTATGAGGTTTGTTATTTTTCCTTACAATCTTTTGATCTGAAGCTACTTAGCGCTTTTGCATTTTTATCTAGACATGGACATGAACGAAGAAGAGCCATCAAATGAGGCATGTGTTGCACTGAAAATATACTTCACCTAAAAAAGAGAGAACACGTTTCCTACACAATGGTGCTGTGTTTGACCTGAAAGTGACACAATACTGTTGTCTGTGGCCAAGTCCAATTAGATAAATTTACAAACATTTATCAGTCATAATAAACAAATTTATCATGCACTGTGAGGCTCTAGTGAAAATTATGGACCCCGAGGTGGCAAGAAGAGCACTATTTTCTGAGGGGCACAGCCCTGAAGAACATAGTGCCATTTCTGTCACCAAGGAACTCGTAATTTCGCTACAATGTAGTCAAGTGGCTTGAAACAGTGCATGATATATTTGGTTCATATCCCTCCAACAAATTTTACCACAGAAAAAAAAAAAGCAGTTACATTGTTAAAAATATCATTTTCCCATTATTATTGAAGTGCAGATGATCAGTAGGGCCTAGACTGCAATGGATGTGGTTATACATGGTGGTCTATGAGGCCAGAGGCCAAATGGTGATACAGAGGGCACTTTCATACTACTGTTGAAAAATTATTGATATATTGTATCTACAATGTATGACATAATATCCATGGTATAGTGCATTATACCATGAATATAAAGTCACAGTATACATATGTAGCACATTTTTCTCCAACAGCATGTTGTTTTCAATATCACAGCAATGTTATATCTTTGGTTACATGATGCCATGTGGACCAATCACTGAACAGGAGTAATGAAGGATACTGTCTGATACAACATACAAAATTATTGTATTCTAGTAGCGACTTGTGAGCTATTGTATACAATTGTACCCCCGGGTTGTCATATTACAATTCAACAACTTTAAAATGCTCAAATAGTGAATAAATAAAACTTCGGATGTCTTCCCTGTGTACACAGTATTGCCTTGTACTTTAACACAATATGAACACATTTGGTCTACCAAATTGTCACAATTCCAAAGTGGTACTAATAAGAAAGTTTTGTATATTTGCCGTTCTTTTCAATTCTTTACAAAAAAAAAAAAAAAATAAGATTTGCTCCCAGAGTGATTTGATATAAGACCATCCAAATGAATTGATCATTCAATTAATCAGCTGATACACAGTCATGTACAAACCTTGAGTGTGCAAAATACCTCTTTCTAACCTTTATAACATGAAAAAGCTATACAATTCTATTTAACATGCTCATAAAATCCTTTACTGCAATTAAACATATGGCTATGAAAGAATAAGAGCCACAGGTACAAAGTGACTTTACAACTTCCACTCAGGAAATAATCAAATTGTATCCTAATTAATCTAATTATGAAGATTCCTCCACAGACACATTACAACCTGTAAATTACTGTGGAGCATGAGAACTAAAGTACACACTAGTGCAAACTGGTTTCACACTCATAATTGGCATGGAAATTAGATGAAATTTATTCCTTGCTTCAAAAACTTGAAGTTTCAAAATGATCCTTCTATTCTTGTTGACATCCTCTGAATAATTGAATGAGTCTTTGAAAACTTTAAAAAGTCAGCAGCATGTTTCGATGGCACCTAAGGGTATACTGTAATACAACACAATGTGCAGGAAGCTTCATGATGCCCCTGTGTGTGGCTAAGCTGGAGATCTGCAATAAAAATGTTCTTTGTATAAAAAGGATAGAATGCAGGTTTGTCTTGAGGCTAGGAAAAGTCCATTAGTCATGTCCTGTATTTAGGTATGCCATTAGTTCTTCAATTTCAGATGAACATTTAATTTTTTCTGACAAAAAGACTGATCTAAGACAAATCATCTACAATATTTGGCACATTAAAGGGAAAGTAAACCCAAAGAGCAATGTGGATTAAGTGAAAGCAGTAATATTAGTAGAACACATCAGTGAAAGTTTGAGGAAAATCGGGCAATTGATGCAAAAGTTATGAATTTTTAAAGTTTTGGTGTTGCAACTGCTGGGTAAGGAGACTACTAGAGGTTATGACGTATGAGTGGACTACAATATAAAGAAAATAAAAAGGGAATTCAATAAAATTTCATTTTCATGAAAAAAAACATCCATCAGCTTGTTACTGACATATGTTAGGGGTAGCAATTATTCCCCCTGCTTTCTGAAAGCGGTTAGTCAAGAACTCTTTCATTTTGCTAGAAAATTGAATTTTTGTGGAATTCCTTTTATATTTTCTTTATATTGTGGTCCTCTCATACGTCATAACCTCTAGTAGTCTCCTCATCCAGCGGTTCCAACACCAAACCTTTAAAAAATTCATAACTTTTGCATCGATTGTCCGATTTTCCTCAAACTTTCACTGATGTGTTCTACTAATGTTACTGCTTTTACTCAATCCACATTGCTCTTCGGGTTTGTGTTCCCTTTAAGTTGTAGGGTCTTGACCTTTTGAGCTCAACATTCAATGTCCCATTTAGTCATTTCTAATATAGAGGATTGCTTATGGAACAAAAGGTGGAATTTCTAAAGAAAGTACTAGTATAAACTTAAGGTAACACGCAGGAAATAGCTGGATCAAAAGAACAAAATATTTTTCAATAGAGAGTGACCATCTCCTAATTCAACAACTCTCAACTTGCAGGCTCTAAAATGCCAAAGTAAAGAACTTCTAATCTCTCTGTACATCATAGTTTCTGGATAACACTAGTTTCCCTTTTCAAATTTGAATGTTGCTCAAATCTTGTTCTTTAAATCTCATTTCAATGGCTCGAACTTAGAAGTGACAACAGAATAAAATATACATCTAGTCAATTTTTTTTTTCCAAAATAAGGAATATTGCTATATGTGGTGTGGTGCATAGAATGACAACAACATGAAAATAAAAATGAGAAATCATCTTTATTAAACTTGTAAATGCAGGGTGGTCCATGAGGGGGTTGAGCATGTTTATGCAACATGCTCAAATTCTTGTGCAACATTCTCAAAAGCCAGCAACATGCTACATTGTATGCATCATCCTCGAGAATTGGCAACATGCTCAAAATACGATGCAATCAAACATGTGAAAAATATATGCAAAACTTGTGAGACATTTAAAGGACTTAGAAAATTTTGTGCATAGAACACAAGACAGGCATTTTTGAGTTACAAAATATTGCATGCTACATGTTCTTGCTGTGCCCTCTGCACACATACAATTTTTGCAATTTTCTCACATTCAGAGCTCAAACTGCTCAAATTTCAAGTTGTGGACCACCCTGTAAATGTATTGTACATACAATTGTATGTAGGTACATTTGTCTTCAAGATGTAAATTTATGTAACAATTACATGTACCTGGTACCGCTATCAGTAATGTGCCAACAGCCAGCAAACACATGAAATTCATCTTAATACAAGACTACATGCAAAGGATAGTGCACACAAATTCCCACTTCTACAAGACATAAAATACTTGAATTTATAGTCTATCTTGCTGCAACTACTGTATAACCATAAAGTACATTCAGAAAAAAACTGCACAAATCATTGAACATCATGCATCCAATAAGGACAAATCACCATGGCAACAATGGGGATTGCCAAATTTATTCCCTTTACAGCTACAAAGCACAGTGTACAGTATCAAGCTCTGCGCATACAGTACAGTGTATACATACGGATATCTCCACAGATCATAATTATCTTTTATGTGGCAAAAACGACAACAAAGAGAATCACTTTTAATAGCATAGGAAATACATACTGTTTTAAGCTGTTGTTATCACGTACAGATCTATATTTTCACAAATGAGCGGGTCATGGACATCTTGGCAAGATATTGTTTTCATGAATTGACACTGAGGCTATCCTAAGTGCACTACAAAGATAACTACAACTGTACTTGACTAAATGCAGCACAGCAAAAGCAAGGTAACTCTATATGAAAATTTGAGGAAAAATGAATATTGAGGTATTCATGATTATAAGAAGATGGTTTTGTAATATACTTATGACTCCTTGTGCAGATATGAATACTTGCTCACAACTGTGATGTTTCGTAGAATACTCTAAAATTTGACAATGAACCGACACTGCTTGCAAGATTTCTTGGAGGGGAAAAAAAAATCAAGTTTTCTAATTTCTTCATGACTCTAATAACACATGAAGCATAATTTTTGTTCTTACAAACTATGGCATCAATGAAGACTTTCATCCATTCATTCAAGATAAGTGTTATCTTGGGCACTTTGTGTCCAAACCCCAGGAAAGATTCCTAAAATTTTGGACACACTTAACAATTCCTGACTTCTAAGACACATTTCAGATGTGAAAGTTTAGAAACATTGTATTAAGCGCATTACAAATGTAATGTATTATTATTATTATTATTATTAAAGTTACATACTGGTAGGCCTATACTTGCACTGTTAGGTAAGTTATAGCTGTTCAAGTTAATACAGTAAAAATATTTTTATTCTTGTTGTGTTGATTCTTATTCAGAATTTCACTAAGAGGGTGTTAATACTGAAGTGTTACATGTGTTTCTTGTTCTTCCTTCTAAGTTTTTGCCATTCTAAATCATTAAATAATGATTAATATATTACCCCTTTTATGGTTTAGAGGCAGGTAACACTGTGCTGTGAAGCAAGTAATAATCTGTGGAATAGACTTCATACATTCCTCAACATTGTGAGGCTAAACAACTCTCTTAACTCTCCCAATACATGTCATCGATGAAGTATTATCCTTTTTGTTTGTTAATAAATCGTTAATTACATCAATGACACCAAGAAAATAACTGCTCATCCAATTATGGATTCTTTATTATTCATCTGGATGTACATTGTAAGTCCATCATTTACTCTAATTTGTATTGTTTTTTTATCAACACATTTCCAATGAAGACCAAAGTAGAACAAATTTGCTTCTTTGCATTTGATTGACATGGATTTGGAAATTTGCTTCTGTTCTCATATTTAAAAAAAAATAAATAAATAAATAAAAAAATCTGCATTACTTTCTGAGTTTCCAAGAGTATTTCACTTCACTTCCAGTGATGAAACTTTCTTTGTGCTGTACCATGAGCAGATTGCATTTTAAAAATGTCCTCTAAACCAATGTTTTCTTGCAATAGACATTGAAGGAAATAACTGGATCCTACATGATACTCAAATATCAATGAGAGCCCACACACAAGCATAAGCAACACTTTATATGAGATGATGTTACTGCTTTAGAAAGTAATACTATCAGACAATTTACTGAGTCTGCATCTCCACATATTGGAGAAAATCCAGAGACCAATTTTAGGAAAATGTTATACAATCAGACAAAAAGAAACTATTTTAATGAGACTATCCACAAAAATCTAAATGCAATAAAACAGTTTCAACTTCCCAAGTAATCTACTACCAACGGTATGTCATTAAGCTAGTTTGATAGTCAAATTGTATTCATGCAGATACCTCCTAGTCCTTTTAAGTGAACCTCTGGAAAATTATCTCCTGTTCTTTTCTTCTTTTTTTTTTTTTTGGTCCCCTTAACAACTTCAAACTAACCAAACTTTCCAAAGCTGTTCAAGTCAAAGACTAACAGTGTTCAGAATTAACCAAAATATGAATTTACCTCACTGCAGTTGAACACTTAATTCGTTCATCATTCATCTGCAATCTTATGGAGTCACTTTGAATCTAAATTGATTGATTGGCCTTGTCATGATTTCAGGCATGGTATTTATCCCAGCTGAGTCTGAAGTCCACTCTGTCCCTTTCCAGTAACTCAGCAGACATTAGATTTACAAATGCCGCCTTGCAAGAACAAAAAGCCTAACGCTGAAAGACCCATTTATCTTGTTTTGCTAGTTGATTCATGCGACTTTCTACAGTTGTCTGTCCTGTATTCCTCAGCTGTTCAGTCAATGAGCACAAGCCAAATCGAAATCATAGCTCAAAATGTCTCAGTCACGAAGGCAAAGCCACAATTCTCAAAAGGCCTGCTCAACCACACTCTGCCCACCAATCATGTCAAATGCTCTCCCCATCACATCATTCTGTGCCTTATTCTCTACTCACAGGCCGACCGACCCTTTGATCTTTGCCGCCGGAGCATAACAGCGAGTCCTACCAGGTCCCCATGGCTCCACTTCTATTGTTTACCCTCTGCAAGCACTTTGCAGACGGCTGCATGATGCTGGCTAATTAAATTACACAGAGACAATCCTTCTAAACTCTCTTTTTGTCATGGAGAAAAGGCAATTTGAACGCCTCTTGAAATACTGGCGATTGATATGACAGAAACGCCGCCTTTTGCTTTCTCTAATTTTCTTCGGCGCCAGCATATGGCATGTCTGTCTGGGCGCTTGGTGATTTATTAGTTTCAGCTAACACTTGACCCTGCCGAGGGTGTTGACCGAGAAATGTCAATCAGTATGGTTTCAAGGCGAATGAAATATGTCACTCTCATACGTCAACACGTCAAGCGACAGCTTGCCTTTTCGGAGCATCGGCGCCGCCGTACAAAAAGGCGACCTGCATTGAAGCACCGCGCAGCATGATCAGGCTCGGCTGCTAGCGCAAGGAAGCAAAACATGACATGAATTACCTCAAAATACAGGAAAAATCGAAAAGAAACCCACCTTTCAACCGTTTCGGCGCGTGCTGCTTTCTTCTAGGCATCTCTTAGTGTAAATAATCCAACGCTACAGGCTCTAGAAGCGGTCCGACGGGGAAGCACACGGGAACATCATTGGCCCCTGTCTCGCTCGCTCAGCTGATAGTCTTCCGTATGCTCACTGTGTGTGTGTCGCGAACGACCGTAGGTAAAAGCGGTACGGATACGGACAGCCTACACGCGCAGCCCCCATCGGATCAGCATGTTATGAACAGCAGTACACTCACTACAACACTAGCTTGTTTCGTCACTGGCAGCGACCTCATAAAGTGTGTGCTTCATGGCAGTGCGAAATATGCATTTCGTTTGCAGCCAATCTGTATCTGTGCAAACGTCATGCGCACGATCGACGTATGATGCGTGGTCTCTGGGTGCTAAATACAAAAGAGAATCTATGCTCACGACCAGTGCATAGCTGGCTGGCTTATGTGTCTTTCCCCTTCCCACTCCCGAATATTTCGCTCCCGTTCGAAAAGCCGACATGTCCTCACACAGCTGGATAAAGAATACAAAATATTTTCATTGAACATTTCGTTAGACTTCGATTGACTATACTAAAAACAACAAACTGGTATCCTTGCATGTAAGCAAATAAAATTGCTTCAATGAATTTTTAAAGTCACATTAGTTGTCCATGTCTCATTGGATTTTTCTTTTTAAAAGCTTCTTTAAAGACTTGGTGAATCACAATTTGAGATGACATGTTTTATTCACCAGGCATTCTCAATTTAGCTCATTCTAAATTCATAAGATTTCGAATTAACTTCATCACACACGAGTATAGACATCGTCTATAATAACATTAACTTTCTTTTCGCGCAATTTACGTTGCTTGAGTTGACTCTATCAGATGAGCAGAGTAGGCCTATAATAAAAGTTTCATCGCATTCAGACATCAAATGACGAAGTTATTGAATTTTGAAGTATTTACAGAATATACAATTCGTTGCAACCGCACACTCAAATTTGAAGACGTGATGATATAATCACGTCTAAAGCAACTCTGCCATTTAGTGTGTACACGTAAATATGAAAATCCTGTTTTGGGTTGACAGATCTCCAACAACCATGTCCTTGCGACTGGTTGTATAGCGCTATTGATGTGGAAGGCACGACTTATTCTACTTTAAAAATTCTATATATCACGATATTTTGCTACTCAGATGAAAATCTTCCATTTCCCTCTCGATCAAAAGCGTCCATTTTAAAGGGATAGTACAGTATTGGTGGAGATGAGAATTGGGCTTTTAACTTTTTGCGAGATACCAAGAAAACACTCATGATAAAGTACAGAGCAGAGGAATTCAAAGTTTATTTGATGAAAATCGGGTTTGGAACGACTGAAACATACAAACACAAAGTAAAACAAAGCGATCGTAATAAAGTGTGGGTCCCACACTTTATTAGAATCGCTCGTTTTTGGAAATCTCAGTCATTTCAAAACCAAGTCATCAAATAAATGTTGAATTCCTCATAGAATTGCATGCTTTTTCATATTTCATAAGAGGTTTCTCATTATCTCACTAAAAATGTTAGAAACCTGAAATTAGGTCTCAACCAAAACTGTACGATCCCTTTAAATGAATAGCATGTACAATGTCATTTATTCAGGGTAATGTGTCGATACAATATAGGCCTACAGCTCAAGATGTTAATACTATAATAGCAGTGATGTTCAGAGGATTATGAACAAGGCAAAAAAAAAGCCAGCATCTTAAGAGATTTAATACTTGAATGACGCGACAAGACTGAAAACGAAAAAAAAAAAAAGAGGTGCCATGGAAAGATGACTACTTCACGACTCACCCAGCACAAAAATGAAAACATAGTTTTCATATTATGCCTGCAAAACTGTCGATTTTTGCTCTATACAGTGCGTATCAAAAAAAAAAGAAGGTAATCCAACTTTGGAGGGCTACTATTTAATAATTGTCAGCTATGGAGAGCACAATGTTGGTTGTGAGGAAAGGGAAACTCTTCCTCATTCCACTGATATCTAATTATGTTGACAAACGTCATGCATGAATGAGCATAATTTTCGAACATTTAAGACAACAATAACAAATTACACTTTTTCCGAGTTTGCCTATTATTGTGAAGGAACAATGCTTCACTGCATGGATGAGATCTGTCAATGAAAGTGGTCAAATCATCAGGCCAGCCTGCACGACTACATCAGATTCGTGTTTAGGGTTTCTTCCCTACGTTTTATGGTTCATAACCTTCAACATGGCCAAATTGTCGATTATTTGGTCTTTCCCATTAAGGCGAAACCATTATACATTTTACTTTCTTCATATTCAAGACATGATTTGTCACAGGGAGCTATGTGTTGAATATGAACAGAGAAAAATGGACTATGTGGGCTGATCTCTGTGGGAGCGACCAAGTTATCGGACAAAGGGCCATGTTCATGATGTTAAAGGTTATGGACCATAAAATGTTGTAGGAGAAAACCTAAACACAAACCCTAAACACATTATCCTAAACACGAACCTGCATTCGATTTTTAGGCTGGCCTATTTGGCAACATTCATTGACAGATCTAATCCATGCAGTGAGACGTGCATTGTTCATTCACAATAACACGCAAACTTGGAAAAAGTGCAATTTGTCATTATTGTCTTTAAAGCTCGTGTGCTATGTCATGCATGACAATAGTCAACATAATTAGGTATCAGTAGAAAGAGGAGGAGTTCCCCTTTCCTCACAACCAACATTGTGCTTTTCATAGCGGACAATTATGAAACGGTAGCCCTCCAAAGTTGGATTACCCTTTTTTTTTTTTTTTTGGTTTTGTTTTTTGATACGCTCTGTATGTATGCTATACGCATACTGTATGCATATTAATTTTATGAAGTCATTATTATGTGAAATAAGGCTGTAATAACACGATTTCCGTTGGGTACCGACAAAAATGCGAAATATTAACCAGAAATGTTCGCCGGAAGTATAACGACAGTCTGATATATATATATATATATATATATATATATATATATAATATTGCTTGCGAATTTGTTGTTGTTGTTGTTATTGCTGTTGTTGTTGTTGTTGCGTCGTTGTTGTTGTCTACAATCGATTATCGACAAAAAAAAAGACAAATCGGGCAGCAGCGGTAGTCACCCATCTTGCGCGCTATTTGAGAGAGAATCGCATTGAGCTTGTTGGAAAATACGATTGCTATTTAAAAAAAAGAAAGACATGATCAATCGTCACGTAACGTTCTGACTATCCACTTTATGAAGTCATTATTATGTGAAATAAGGCTGTAATAACACGATTTCCGTTGGGTACCGACAAAAATGCGAAATATTAACCAGAAATGTTCGCCGGAAGTATAACGACAGTCCGATATATATATATATATATATATATATATATATATAATATTGCTTGCGAATTTGTTGTTGTTGTTGTTGCGTCGTTGTTGTTGTCTACAATCGATTATCGACAAAAAAAAAAGACAAATCGGGCAGCAGCGGTAGTCACCCATTTTGCGCGCTATTTGAGAGAGAATCGCATTGAGCTTGTTGGAAAATACGATTGCTATTTAAAAAAAAAGAAAGACATGATCAATCGTCACGTAACGTTCTGCCTATCCACTTTCAGGAACAAAAGTTGTATTGCATACTATAGAAATTATTCTACACGTTTGATCTAAAAATGCTCCAAAGTAACTCACCATCCTGGCAAATCGCGTCGGCCGTGTGCAGGTAAGTTTCTTTGCAGACCCTTGCGATGTATGAATTGCAAGCAAATTCCAAATGATGGAAAATGAATTTTGAGCCCTTCTGAGAACCATCTTTATGAAGGTGAACTTCTGCATATATATTTCAATGTTATTCAATTCAATTCAGTTCAATCCAATTCAAACAATTTTACTTCCACATAAAGTGTAATACGAAGGTATAAATACACATAACGCTTACATGAATAGAATATTTTTAATCACACAAATTTCAATTTTATACATTTAAACATAGTATTTGTCTTTATATTTCGATATAATTATGAACTAACATAAGCAATTAAGATTATTATTGTTTAACTGTATATGCATGGAAAAGAGGAATCCACAAGAAGAGCAAAGTTTGTAAATTGTGAATTACTCTGTAAGATACTAATTGCATCTCGTTAAGATCAGTCAAGGACTCCATGCGTGAAAATCTTGGCGTCATGACGTCAGACGAAACGGACAAAGAAAAAAGACTATAACAAGGGCAAGACGAATCTGACATACAGGAAAAACAAATCACAGATAGCCATAAGAAAACAAAAAAAAAAAGAGTGGTCTATGGTTTGTTTGTTTGCTTGTTTGTTTGTGTGTTTGTCTCTTTTTCGAAAGATCGCCGAGGCATGGGTAAAAGCTTGGCCTTTGATAAAGATTTGCTAAGTAATAAAATCAGGACTATTGGCATTTTTTTTTTTTACGATGAAAGGGTGTCATTGTTTTATTCTTTTATTTATTTATTTTTTTGACAGAGGAGGACAACACAAGGGAAATACAATGATTTTTATCGAAACTTGTCATTGTTGTTGTTTAATGGTGGTGAATACATGTATGTCGTAATTGGTCGCATTGTTAGATGGTTCGCCGTCAGTCTGTCCTCAGTGACATAACTGCCCAGCGAGTTATTTACAAACAGGCATGACAATGTACAAGTGACAGCGATGATGATGATGGTGATGATGATGATGATGATGGTGGTGATGATGATGATGACGATGATGTGATTGTGGTGGTGGTGGTGATATTTTTACAATAATATTGGCAATGATGGTGATGTTTATGATAGTGATGATAACCATGAGAATAACATAAGGATAATCATTAAAACCGAAATGGTAACAGGGTCTCATGTTTTCTTAAGTTGCCTATTCAGTGTCCTGGATGCTATCATCTTGATCAAGTGATAATCACAATGGTGATACAGATCCTAATCAGAGCTATCACATGAGTCCCAACTTTACTGTACTATAACGCCGTTACCGCTCGTATGCACTCATGGAATTCATTGCCCGTGTATTGCAAATGTATTGCAATGTTTCTTTATGTATAATGCGGTTCAGTTTGCTTGGTGCTGGTGACCTGGGAATCTTGCGAAAATGGCTGTCGGGGAGATTAAATCGCGTCAGGATTTCATAAAACAGATAATGCACGTTACTGGTCCAGTCGTTAGTATAATATTACAATATACAGTACAATATAAAAATTATTCGCTATTAGAGATTCGTTGGAGGGATATGAAACAAATATAATACCATCATGCACTATTTCGGGCCACTAAAATTGGCATTGTCTATTGCGACTGTTAATTCCAAAGTTAATATAGAGGGGATAATTCTCATAATATAATTCATTGATAAAATCCTGTTGAGTGATTGGTCAACATAGCGTCATGTGACAAAACATATAAACATCACCATAATGTTGATGATGTTGAAAACAAAATGCCAGTGAAGAGAATGTGCAATACCGTGACAACATTCATGGTGCATATTTTGTATAGAGCGCATATACAACGAATGTTGTCAGGCATGCACATTTTTTTTTTTTGGAGAGGTAAAAATCGGTAATCGGCCTCGTATATAGACTGCAGTGTATAAATCACATCCATCGCGATACACGAATTATCTGCGCTTCATTTTGTAAACATTTTTTATGATATTCTAATAATGTAGGCCTATAGTGAGGTTCTTTTAAGACTCGTTGGAGGGATATAAAATAGACATAATGAATTGTTACGAGCCACTAGTGAAATGATTCATTCCTCGATGACAGAAATTTGCACTATTCGTGCGTACTCTGACTCTACAATTTCAACTGTTATAAATGTCTCTCACAGTGCATTTTTGTTTACTACCCCCTCCCCCCGTAATTTGCATTTTATTTTGTGTTCTACAAAGTGCCCTGGCATTGCTGAATGCACCCATTTATACAAGGGGTCACTGGGGATATACTTTATGGCAGGTGAGACATTTTGACCAGATATGTAGACGAGGGACATTTAAAAACCCGGGATATCCTAGCTGTCAATTCAAAGTTTTATCCGCGACGTACCAAAGCGCTTTAGTTAAAGTTTACATAAAAAGGAATCGTCGGGAAGGCGTGTGGGCTGTGTTAAAATGATATGGATTTCATTATTCGGGTATCCGGTTAAATGTTTTTCACTCTCACAAAGAATAAATTTTCATTGAGGACGGAATTATTAGGTCATTATAATAATAATAATAATAATAATAATAATGATAGTAATAATGATAATAATAATAATAATAATAATAATAATAATAATAATAATAATAATAATAATTATTATTATTATTATAACAATTATTATTATTATTATGACCTAATAATAATAATAATAATAATAATTATTATTATTATTATTATTATAACAATTATTATTATTATTATTATTATTATTATTATTATTATTATTGTTGTTGTTGTTGTTGTTGTTGTTGTGAGTGTGTGTGTGTGTCTGTGTGTTTGTTTTACGTGTTACATTTCCAGTGGTTATCTGGTGAGAATCAGAGGAAAGTAATCAGTAATTTCAAAGAACATAAAACATAACATAATACATCACAAGAGTGTCGATCTTAGCAAGAATTAAGAAGCATGCTATAAAAATTGAATGTATAAAATTATAAAGCACCACTGTGATAATTATGACTGAAGGAAAAATGGGCATGTTTCTGTGCCATGAGTACAGATAGAATTCTTGTCTTCTTTTCTTAATGCTTCTGCCTTTGCAAAAGGGTTTCTTCCGTCGTCGATAAGAATATTGATATTATGTATTTACATGGCATATAAATGAATATTGTTTGATTCACTCTCTAGTTACAATAAGGCTTGGTTTGTAAGAGGCCTTTTGTTTTGTTTGTTTCTGTTTCTGTTTTTTTTTTTTTCTTGTCAGCTTGTTAGCTGCAACAAAGAAACCGGAAGTGGAACCAGAAATATAAATGCACACCCCCTAGAAAAAAAAGAAAAAAAAAAGCTGGTGACGCCCTCGAGGTGTCGGTACCGCCATCGCTGGATAAGGAAACTACTACACTTCATGACGTCATTATTTAAAACAATATAAAGAAAATAGAAAGAAAATTCCACAAAGCTCCATTTGCGTGAATAGTAAACATTTCTTCGACTTTTAACGTACATAATCTGTTAAGGGTTGAAAGCAAATAAATGAATGAAAAATGAACAAGACTTGTGTGTTATATTCATTGGTGGATATTTCAATAACAGTCCTTAATTTTCAGGTGTGAGTTTCTTCAGTTTGTCTCCCTCCGCAAATGAAAATTTGTTAAGATCGCAACTGCTGATCTGTAAATTAACAAACATGTCGGAAAAAAGGAACTAGTGGGACTCGAAACTGTCATCTACTGCTTTCCGGGCAGCGACACTACCACCAGGCTGTCCCTGGTTGCCGGCAGTGACACAATGAACATGGAACAAATACCCAAGCTCCTAGATTCCGACATTGTTATGTTAAGTAGTCCAAGGCGGACAAGGCATAGAATAAATGAAAGAAAGATATTATTCAGAGGGGGAAGGCTCAGGTGTGAGTTTCTTCAGTTTGTCTCCCTCCACAAACTGTCAGACAAACTGAAGACAAACTGAAGAAACTCACACCTGAGCCTTCCCCCTCTGAATAATATCTTTCTTTCATTTAGTCCTTAATTTTGTTTAGAAGAGCGCCAGTTTACACGAGCAACAAATTAAATGACTGGGGTCTGTATTCAAAAAAACTGATATCGAGATCCATCCGGTTCTTTTTTTTTTCCAAGAAAACCAAAGCCCAAATATTAGTATGGATTATACTACTATCATAAGGGCCAAACATGTATGGTGCCCTGGAAGTCCCGGACCAGCTTTTCTCCTATAATACCAGCAGCAACCTCTCATCTGAGACGCGCGCCCCCATCGCCTCGTTTTCTCTCTCCTTCCCCCTCCCATGCCCCCCACCACCCCCCCCCCCCCCCCCCCCGTCTTTCTTCCATCATCCTCACCCAGTGACAATTCGAGACCTTTTACTACGGGATGTAACCTCATGCACAAGCGTGTACAATATATCTTTAGTAACAACACGGCGACATCGGTAATAATCTATAACATTGGCCTGGAATTGCGAACTTTCCGCTCCTCGGCAGCACATGCAATTCGCGCGTCAACGAAATGAAGTGTTATCTGAACGTCTGCTCTCCAAGGTTCGCAGTTTTCGTCGGGCGTTTCCGCTGTCCTTGGTCGATGGATGGACAGATACGAAGAGATATGACAGATGACTGCTAACGTAGAATGTTTTCGACTTGCCAAAAAGCAACCTTCCAACTGATGATGCTATTAATTGCGAGAAATCCATCCAACTATCACGCAAAAATGTTTCGGTTGTACCAGCAACTCGCCTATTGGTCACACTTTAACATTCTTTGAATTCAATGGACCCTTTTCAGAACCTATGAAGGAGGTACAATGAGGGCACGAATCATGATACTGTCCATACAGAAAACATGACCATGGTACTGATAAAACATTTACAGTGTATGTGTGCGTAAGTGTGTGAGTATGTGTGTGTGCATGTTATCATTATTTCTTTTTTGATAATCCCTTTGATCAATGATAGTATCGATCTTGGGATCAAAGTACAGATGATGATGGTGATGATGGAACTGATAGCAATGATAAGTTGTAATGATAGTTATTCATCTTTTTATCGTAATACTATAGTCACAATGATTATAGCAATTATACCAGTAAACGATTATTGTTATAGTGATAATGATGACAATATTCATGATCCCATAGGATCGTGAATAATAGGATCATTCATCATTATCACTATTCAAAAAGATAATCTAAAAGTTGGTGTTGCAAAGAACGTCTTTATAATCATAACGATATCACAACTTTATACTGTTATCTTCAGCAACTTTACAGAGTACGGTTTCAAGTTGTCACGTGTTTTACAAACTCAAGATACTTTAGTAAGGTACACTGTGCTTTAAATTGTTTGAAATGTTATTTTAGTCAAGAGTGCAGATGTCAAGAAATAGGCGACATTGCGTATTAAGATAAAATCCTTCTTTATTGTTGTTGTTGTACGAATTAAGTTCAATGCGGAAAAGTTAAAATGTAAAGATGACAGATGTTTCGTAACCCTGCTGCTTTCATAACAAAATATTTCATCTCTTAAAAGCATGCAATTTGCTCCAATTTATTGGGTCACGGCTTCTGGGCTGTGTAATGTCAAGGTTAATCAAAATAAATGTATACATTCATGAACCGTAACCATGGTTACTATTCTCGCTATTCAGCTTTAATAAGGTTGACTATATGCAGGTCTGACTCAAATAATTCTCGACACCAGATTCACACTACCGATGCTCACAGAAAGTGACTGCAGTACATTCAGTCTGCATTGAAAGATGTACATAATCATTTCTGCTTATTAATAGGCTTCATAGGATATTGGAGTGTATGAAAATAGTAGACAATAATTAGGTGGTTTTTTTTATCCTCTCCCTTTCATTGAAGGTGGCTAGTTATTTTGTTCAAAATGAGTTGTGTAATTAAACTGTAAGTAGTTTCGTTATTATTATTATTAGTTTCATACACCTTTAGTCATTTATATACCCATCCGCCTTGCCGTTCTTTGCTATGTGAACGTCCACTGCTAAGTAAATAAATTTCGTTCGTCACTTTTATGAAAGAAAAAAAAACACGAACATTTTTTAACAATCTTTCTTTTTTTGTTGTTGTTGTATATGTGCCAAAATTTAACACGCATAGTTTCGTTGTTTACATTCCTTGATCTATATGTGACAGTATTGAGCAAATTTTTTATTTGCGGTAGAGTATTAAATGTCTCGAATGAAATTAATCTCGAGTAGACATCGCAAGGGGAAAACCCGAACTGATGAGTAAAATGTCATTTGATGATTTGAAGATAATGATATGCGATTATGAACTTTGTCAACGAAAATGACGTTTGACATCATTAAGCTGTAGATATTGCCTCTCAGTGCTATCGCGGTCAATTTTAAACAGCTTTTAATAATAACAATAACGATAATAAAAATGGTCTAACATCATGAGTATGAAAAATGTCTTTCAGCAGAAGTCATTGGGGAACATCGCCACCTACATCCGGGACATATATTGCTGGCTCCAAAGAGGATACAGTTCCATCTCTTCGAGGAGATATGAGATATACCAAAATCTATACAGACCTTGTGAAAACGGACCAGTGTAATAAATCGCCTCACTATGATCCACATCCGTCGCCGAAACATCTCTCGTCGAATAATTATGTCGTTAAGAAGAGCAGGCGGTAATTGTTTTAGAACAGATGACATTTATTTCAGAATTTGTCAAGGGTCAGCCATATATAGTGTGGTCGTGCGTTTGGCGCCTGCTCAGTTCGGGCGCTCCTTTTTGAAGGACGAGCATTGGAACGTTAGACTCACTTTCAGCAGTTGGCAATTTGATTTAATGAATATATCTATCAAATACAATATCATCAACTTTTCGAAACTATATCGGGTTTTTTTTTTTCGGGTCTGGGTCATATTATCGTGTGATAACGCAAGACTATGTTTGTGATGCAAAATGATTTCGCCTTTCAATGAAAATGCCATGATTATAGAAATAAAAGGTTTATTATAGTCTGGAGCTAGAGTTAATTCGTTGAATGGTACTGAAAACAGAAAGGAAACTTGTTTGGCGTTTATTGTTCAGCTTCTTGTCTGTGGAAAAAAAATGAAAAGATGTTTTAATACATTAACGCCGACTGAAATTGAATCTAATATAAAAACACTTTAACTAACTTAAATTGACTGTGTTTTTTCTGTATTCTTTCGAAAAGCACTATAAAAAATGAAATCACAGTGATATGATTTAATAAGTGAAATATCATGAATAATATACTAACAAAGCGATAATACATGAAGGACGATTATAAAGACGCTAATATAGGATAAAAGTAACAAAGTATATCAGAATAATACAGCCGATTAATATTTTGATGCAGGTGAAATGTTGGTTTTACGATATCAATATGTTGTGTTGGCATGAGTCATTTTAATACCTTAATAATGCAAGAAAAAAAAAAGCATGTAAAATGTGGATTTCACTCAAAATCTTATTGGTACACTGTATATCTGATATACTCACTGTTCAATGAGAAGATTATTGTGGTATGACAGAGAGATGAATTTATAATTTCTTTCCTTCAATAATAATCTTTCTTTTAAAGAATATTTGTGTCTTAGAATATGTGTCGGTCATTCACACAAAATTTGATGTTGATGAATGCTGATCAACAGAACATTGATTTTCATCTGAATTATGGATCGCTTTTGATCTTCGTCTCACGTTTGAACACTCTACTTGTGTCTACATTCATTTTGTGGAATGGGCGACCATTCCCTCAAATCAGAAGCCAAGCAAAATTATTTTGATCCAGAATTCCACAAATGACAGAACGCATTATGAGATAGCGATTCCCTGAAACTCGGTGAAATATAAATCATGAATGCATCTGATACATCTAATCTGCCTCATGGAGTCAACCACCCGTCGACCTTTACTTCTCATACCCTTCTCTCCCTCTCTTTCCCAATCTCTCTCTATATATCTTCTTGTATCTCTCTCTATCTATAATTCCATATCTGTCTATCTATCTTTCTATATCTATCTGTCTATCTTTGTTTTCTCTCTCTCTCTCTATCGACACGTAAAATCTGTCACAATTTCTCCATCTGTTTGTTCATTGCTGTCCCTCTGAAAGTAGTCTTTCTCTCCCCCCCCCCCCCCCCACCCACTACTGTTACGGACAGCATCCCTCTACTATACCGTTAACAAGATTTGCATATATCTTACACAACTTGTGGTTTCCATGGCAGCCGAGGGGCAACAACCAATCAACGGGGTACATGTTAGTTGTTGCTCGGGTAGTTTCAGCTCTTGTAACCTATAGCAACGATTGAAGATGTTGTTTTGAGGCAGGACCCTGGTCGTTCTCCAATGACGCGACATAAACCGTCCGTCGCAGAGACTCCAATCACGGAGCTATAGTTGTAGCTCCATGCTCAAGTGCAGATGACGTGGTGGTTATCAGTTCTAAGTGAATTCTAAATGATATGCGCTTTGTTTTAATTCTTTGGCCAGTGAAAATTCACACGTTGTTCCACGTAGGAAGGGAGGTAGGAAGCAAAGCACAGGCTAGGAGGAAGAAGTCTTGGTTCGTCTGCTATGAATGACGGCATAGGTCTACCACACGCGTCCCATGTAAAGTATTCAGTATTGACATTAAAGGTTATTAAAATTTCAAATGATATGCTGATAACCATATCAACGATACTGAGCAATGAGATTAGAAGCAATACAGGCTGCTTAATCCAGACAGTTGATCGATAATGGTGAGAAAACAAAGATTATATAGAGTGACCATAAAGCTTTTATTGGATGTCTCGTTCTGAGAACAGTTCGGTGCAAACTGTTTGATAGTAGGCCCAAATAGAAAAAAAAAAAAAAAAAAAAACAACTCAAGTCTCTATCGATGCATACCCATGTAGTTTAAGACAGTGAATAGCGATAATGCGATACGGTAATGATCAAGATGATAGCAAAAACTGATAAAAAGTTCATCTTCCCCCATACTGACGGCAGTCTAGACATTGAAGACAACAAAAAATTAGAGGAGATGAAAAAAAAAAAGTGGAACCAGCGAAGAAAGCAAGCGAAGTCATCGTAAAACAGCAGTAACTTTAAGAACAGCTTTGATCGTTGTTTTCGTTTTCTTCTTCTCGTGCAGATGGGATGTATGGAAAGCATTGACATGCATGTCAAAGCGAGATAATGTGGGTGTGTTTCCCGTGTGCTGTTAGCCATCATCGTCACTACATTAATTACAGTGTCGCGGTAGGGCACCGGGGGAAGGGGCGGACTGACTGTGTAGCGGGACGCCTCGCTGAGTGATCGCCCATCAGCTCTCGCCCGGCCGGACGCGAACATGGCGTCTGCATCGTAGTTGGGGAGGGATGGACGCAGCTTGCCTTGATGGGTGGGGTGGGATTTGGGGAGGAGGTGGGGTAAAAGGGGAGAAGTGTGTTGGCAATATAGGGTGTGTGTTTACTAACTTATAGTAGCAACAACCCTTTTTGACTTTCACGATTTCCATACAATTATGATGACTTTAAATGCAAAAACCGACATATTCATTTTTATCAACTTATTGAGATATTTGAGATCGAAGCTGCTGAAAAACAAGAAAAAATATTAAATAATATGAAATCGATGGTGTCCCGAGAAATATTTCTTATTATTTGATTATCATTGAAAAAAATTGAATTTTTCTCTATTTGATGACCTCACTTAAAAAAAAAAAACAAGAATAACAACAACAACCTGAAATGGCGTTTACCTGTTTTTGCATCAAATATCGATTATACTATCGGCAACAATGATTGTTGTACCATCATGCTTTAATCAGTGAAGATAATGCTCTGGCAAAAAAAAGGAATAGGGAGAGAACATACTGGTCTATTATTGTGCAAAAGCCCATAAAATATGTGTCTTTAAAGGGATGGTATAGCTTTGGTTGAGATGGGGCTTCAGGTCTCCAACTTTATTGTAAGATAATGCGAAACCTCTAATATGAAATATAAAAAAAGCAATACAATTTTAAGAGGAATTCAAAGTTTATTTGCTAAAAAATCAGTTTTTAAATGGATGAGATAACCTTAAGCAAAGAGGTCCTATACAACAGTAAAATGTGGTTTCCCACCTTTTATTGGGACCACTTTGTCTTGTATACTTTGTTTTACTTTGCTGTATGAATTTTAACCTACTTGGTGTAACCCAAATGGATGCAAGACCAACAAAGTAGCGAACATGTCGGATCTTTCCTGGACACTTGATTATTTCATAGTACAATGACTCATAAAGAACAATATGACAGATATTAATTTGTATTTTTGTAGGTTTATGCTGGTTTATGCTGTAAACAGGTTACGCCATAAAGATGGAAAACAATGACAGACAGAGCGATGAGATGGTCGATGATGTGTTAGACCATTGTCGACTCCTTACTTTGTCTTCCTTTGTTTTAGCATGCTGTAAATAGAATAACAAGATAAAACTGTTGTACTATGGACAACAACAATTCAAGCCTGGATGTAAAATGTTGTAAACAAGTAAGTACTATGTACGTATGTCGATATCTCAGAATCCTCAACATCCATTGCTGCATCGGTTACGGTTCGCTACTCTGAAGGTTCATTATTCCGAGGTTTCGTTTACAAAAAAAAAAATAGATAAATGAATAGATAAAACGAAAAAAGCAAAAACAAACAAACAAACAAACAGACAGACAGACAGACAAACAAACATCAAAACGAAATAAGCTTCGTAAAGCCGAAAGTTTCTTAGTATCACCTTCTTTACTTTTTCGGATTAACGAACTTTCGGAATAACTATAGACTTATTGTCCCCGCCGAACGAGTTCGAGCAGGGGACTATGAAACGGCCTCCGTACGTGTGTGTGTCCTTGTGTCTGTCCGTCTGTCCGTGTGTGCATCCGTGTGTGATCAAAATCTTCAATTTGCTACTCTCTGTCATTTATGAGCCAATTTTGAATCTGTTTGCTTTATATGATAGCACTACATGGGAGCTTTGAAACTTCTACACAGAATTTCAGTTGTGACCTTTGACCTTGACCTTTGACCTATATTGTACATTTTGCTACAAAATGCTACTCCTTCGCCATTTCTAACCCGATTTCGATTCCGTTTGCTTTATGTGATTGCACTAGGTGAGGGCTTCAAAACTTCTACACAGAATTATGACCTTTGACTTCTTTGACCTTGATTTTTGACCTATATTGTACATTGGCTACAAAATGCTACTCCTTCGCCATTTCTAACCCGATTTCGATTCTGTTTGCTTTATGTGATGGCACTAGGTGAGGGCTTCAAAACTTCTACACAGAATTTTGACCTTTGACCTTGATTTTTGACCTATATTGTACATTGGCTACAAAATGCTACTCCTTCGCCATTTCTAACCCGATTTCGATTCCGTTTGCTTTATGTGATGGCGCTGGGTGAGGGCTTCAAAACTGCTACACAGAATTTTGACCTTTGACTTCTTTGACCTTTTACCTTGATTTTTGACCTATATTGTACATTTTGCTACAAAATGCTACTTCCGGCGGGGACATATATTACGCACCGCGTAATTTCTACTTTTCCTTGTTTCATTTTCGGATGAACGAACCTTCAGAATGACGAACCGTGTTTCATTTTCGGATTAACGAACTTTCGAAATGAGGAATATCACCCTCTTTGATACCTCCCTGCTCTGCGCCTGCCGACGAAGAGAGGATTCTATCAGTGTTTTGCATTAATTTGCGAGAAAACGGAAAGATAAATGGCGGCACTGATTAACCCTCACATCTTCAAACAATAATTACAGAGAACTGTCAAGTTCTTTGCCAATTTCTTCCTACGGAGAACCTCCAGCAAATGCTCTTATAGTTTATCCTATAAATGCCACATCTTAAATGTCAATGCGATTATTAGTTGTTTCGATAAGTATATTTTGATCAAAATTTGCACCATCCTTTCTCTTTGTAGGAGGACATTCTAAAATGTCATCTTGATTTTAAAGGTGGGGGGATGCGTTAAAGATATATTGACTTAGTATGGCATTTGAAGGTAGCATATGGGCTAACCGCAGATCATTACGACAGCTATAGGTTATAGATGACGTCTATTGGAGCCGATTCTAGATTTGATATTAAACAACACAAACAACAATGAAAAGAGCCCATGGGGAAACGTAAAGCTTTCTGTGTATTTGTAGGTCGGGGGGGGGGGGGGGGTCTGGAGGGAGAGCAATGCTCGTGGTCGATTGGTAAAGGGTCATTGCTCCTTTCAACCCCCCCCCCCCCCCCACACCTTCCGCCTTCCTTCGACGTGAAATTTCTGGGACGGAACCCTCAAAAGTCATGGGTTTTCTTACTTTTCCACCCAGATTTGTTCTTTTTTTCTTTTCTTTTTTTTTTCAAGCAAAAGTAGGTTGGGGGAGGGGTTGCAGCCCCAAATCCCTGGTGGTCCATGAAACCTATATACAGCGCTGCAAAATCGATGGACACGAGTGTAATCGCCTGTAGATGGCATAGAATTTGTTGTATTTGGAGATAGTCATCCTCAAAGCCGAAACCCTCTGAAAACATACTTCCAAACGAGAACTTGCCACTCCCCCTTCTGTGCGACTCGTTACTCGCGTCACATGCCTACCCTGGTCGGCCACAGACGTGTGACAGACGATTTGCGGTGAAATTCATGGAAGAGGCGGGAAGACCTTGATGTCTCAGCGTGTAGGAAGATGGATCTCACTTGGAATAAACAGTCAATGACGATGTGAATTATCTTCCGACGTAAAACGCCTCTACGCGACTGCTAGCCCTGGTTAAAACCTGCAACGAGTGATGTAAACCAGTGCGAGCTTCTGGATCGGTCACACCGATAACGTTTGGATGTGGATAACTCGGCGGTGCAACTATCTTACCTTATTTTGCCAATAACACTGTGAGCCAAATGGTGATCGCTTTTATTCAAATACTAGTAGAAAGAAGAGAAAGAAACACGATAAATTGTGATTAAGAACTGAACTGAAATGAGAGACAATCGAGTCTCAACCCCTTTTGGCAGTAATATGTAATAATAATATCAACTTTGGGGATTTGTTTGAATAAGTGATTTTTCCGGTGGGTGGCAGTGTTCTGTTGGGTCGAACACAGCTGAAAATATCATAGCCAGCTGATGGCTTTTGGAGTAGGCTATAACTCTCAAATCAAACCAATCTATACGCCAACACCTAAACACATCATTGACAGAGATAGCTGTCCCTTATAACACTGCAATTGCTGCATGCGGTGTCTTAATTTGTAATTTGAAATTTGTATTTTTTTTTTGGGGGGGGGGGTTGTATTCGAAAATAGTTACTCTTTATAATGATATGGCGTGGTTTTTGTTTGTTTGTTTGTTTGTTTGTTTGTTTGGGTTACCTGTTATTAATGAATTGATTTGGGATAATTTTCGGTGCATCAACGTCTCAAGTGACCCACGTCTTACAATAAACTTAATGGGCCATTTTCCCATTCTAATATTTACTTTTCTGTCAAGCCTCCAAAGTGTGCATTGTTATTCTTGGTTATTTAACAAAAATATGTGTAGTAGTTTATTCTACTTCATGATACTTTTATTATGTATTTTCTATAAAATGAGAAAATAATACACTAATTGCGTAATGAATAATTTGTATTTTTGTTACGGTATCTGTTTACAGACGAATTGAAATAAATGTCAATAATAATTGAAGAAAATGAAATAACATGAGATTATTGTGAATTCAAGTAAGGGGCGCTGTGGCAAAGCGGATAAAACTCCCGACTCCCAGTCGGAGAACCCGAGTTCGATTCCTGTCCAGTGCTATACATGTCCTTGGACAAGATGTTTTTACATCTGGTAGAGCAGTGGCAACACTGAAGAGGCTACCCTGGATAAATCAGACCTTATCATTATCATATATAAGCAATGTACTGTATGCGTATTGAAACTTGATCTTGAAATAGGCCTATAAAGAAAATATAAACATATTTTATTGTGTTTTTCTCTTTCCAAGGTAGACTAAGATTCGGAATCGGAGATTATTTTATTTTGTTTTTGTTATGAATCAATGCTCATCATTGCAGAATGAAATAACTTGAGTAATAAAGGCGAATGGGTGGGAGATACAATGGCAAGGATGGAAGGGATAAAAAAAACAACAACACTTTCTTAAAAGGTTTATTTCTTCTTTTTTGCCATCAAAGTATAAGATAGACAGACACACACAAACACACACATAAACACACAGAAGCTTATTGGTATCTTCCTAATCTAGTTCACGTGTATTTTAGCCTTAAAAAAGCAGTTTATATTCATGTCATCTCGTGGCTTACTTGCAAACCCAGCAAAAGTAATGGCTACAGACGGTTGCAAACAAGTCTGTGTTGTCAACAGATTCCATTGACATTTTCAATGCAATCAAAACCGGAAATGAAAAATGTTAATTCATGACATTTTTTCATCTGAAAAGATTCCGTGAACGGGATGCCAATCAGGATATATGATTAATGTTCAATTTGTAGGTGGATTTACGTATACCTATTAACATCGAGGATTTGTTCCTATGATTGCATATTTCACGATTCGACATGTTTATCGTTGAAATGAAAGGATATCGCTTCCTTCGCGAGCACTCGAAAATCACATAAGTACCTCATTCCATATGAAATGAAAACGTTTGCTGCAGTCTACGATTTCAGAGAGTGTTACATTTCCAAATCAAGGAAACACGATTTTTTTTTTCTTACCATCACTATCTCGGCATATGGAGAAAAGCAGTGTATAAATGGCAGTGTATAAGGAATTTTATGCCCAATGTTATGAAGAGCGTTCGATTGACAAGCCCTAAGGAAGGTGGAATATAAATCTAACCAAGGAGCTATTAATAGCTCCTTGATCTAACTCACAAAAGAAGTCATATACACTACACTATGGTCTTATTTATCCATTGCATAAACTCCGTCAGTGTAAGCACTGCTCTTCCATAGGGCCCTGCCATTATGTAATATTAGGCAGCATTGCCGGGTGCACAGTTTTTACACCTAAGACGAGAAGGACATCGTGGTTAACAACATCTTGTCCACGGGCACAGTTGATTCCTTGGCTGGATTCGAACTCGGGACCTCCGTTTTAAAGTCACGAGTCTATAAGCCACGATACCACAGTTCTCCCAAAGCAAACGCAGCTATATGTCTAAGCCGAACGGTTTATTTGATGCATTATTATTATTGACAGGGAAAAGTGACATGCATGGGCAAAAACTAATGTGAAGCGACCCATGTCTGCGAGCGTTGGCCGGATTCGAACTCGGAACCTCCGTTTTAAAGTTAGGAGTCTATAAGCCACTATACCACAGTTCTCCCAAAGCAAACGCAGCTATACTTCTAAGCCGAACGGTTTATTTGATGCATTGACAAGGAAGAGTGACATGCATGCGCAAAAATTAATGTGTAGCAACCCATGTCTTCGAGCGTTATAGAGCACGTAATGACAGGAGCTGCCCTCTCCGTATCACCGCGACGCTCGCTCGCGAGCTGGACGAAGCTGTTTATTCAACACGTGACATCATACGAAACAATGTCGTATCATC